>ONZA01003263.1:24026-34709 GCA_900322205.1 Kewa caespitosa
AGTTGCCCATTCGGTAACGTATAATCCCATGAACATATTTATCTCTTTTATTGGTTTAATTATGGAAAAATGAACGATGCATGTTAAAAAGTGATCACCCAAATAAAGTGTATGATGATATGACTTAGAAAACGTTTAGGGTTAAATCACTTTGTGGAACCAAATCGAATTACAAAGCTCTAATTCGCAAGTAGTAGCCGTTCGTAAGAACGAGCAAATTGGATGCATTCCATCCAATTCGTACTTTCACTCCCGAATCTAAACTTTGGTTAAAAAGACTAAAGGAGTCAAAAAAATGGTTTGCTTATTTTCCTAAAAAAAGGCTGCGAGTCCAAAAATTCAATTTGTGCGATTTCGCACATGGTAAAAAAAGACAATCATGCCCCATACACGCACCCATTGTCGCGGGGGGTACGCGTGCCCATTATTCAACTCCTGCCTTTCCTTCCCCTTGCCCAGGAAGTGGGAGGGGCTGTGGCCCCTACAATGGCGACTCCGCTGGGGACTTAACTTAAGAGGGTGAAACTTGAAAACGAGTTTGAAAAAAGACAATTCGATTTTGGTTCAAAATGCATCATATTTTTCATGTAGTATCAATGGTACGCGCAAGTGTAGTAACCCATGATTAAACCCAAAGGGGATGAGTTCGGTTACATGTAGGATCCATTCGATTCTCCATGCAGATCGTAAACGACTCTCTACTCACGATCTTTTCTTTCATCCATTCGATGAGAGCGAAAACAGTAACTTACGACGCATATGCACTCCATAACGTTGTAAGCATCCCGTATGTCGTGGGAATTCTATCTCTCCTAACCCGTCATTCTTAACCTTAGAGAACTAGAGCCATTGTATAGGTGTAAACTTAGAAGAGCATATTACATTTTCATGCTTGACCCGCATTTCATTTCGCATTGCGTTTGGACCAAACCGTAAACCGGGGGGCTTAACAGTTCATTTTTCCCTTAGAACTTTAGGTGTTACAATTTGTTGTGTTTCGGATTAACTCTATGGACCGAAACTTTCGTTGGACTCGCGGCAAAAACAATCGGCTTCATAGGACATCGTCTCCACCACTCTCGTTCTCAAATTCGTCATGTTCTTCTCCCGAACCCAAGTCGACACCACCACGGTTTGTATGTCAACTCAACTTTGAAATGGCTGGAACACCTGCTCTCCAAGACCTTGCTGCCCTTATCCAAAACTTGACCGAAAAGGTTGACCATCTTGAGACCAAGAATGCAGAGGAGGTTGACCCAATCAAGGGTGAGCTCAAAAAGTTCGAAACTATCTTGAAACACAACAAATTGTTTAATCAATACCATGACATTGAGAGGATGACCCCAAACCTCTCGGGTACTTTACCCGATAAGACCGTCTTTTAGGACCTACCCAAGTTTAGGAGTACTAACAACCCTAGGACCCATCTTAGGGATTTTATCACTACCCTCACTCTGAAGGGTATTGATAAGGAACTTTTCCCGCACATATTCCCTATGTCCTTGGATGGACCCGGCTCTAGCTGGTATTATGGACTTGATACTGAACGAATCAAAACGTAGGAGGACATTACCCGAGAGTTCCTACCTCAGTACTCATACAATATCAAGCTTCCCATCACTATGCGAGAACTAGAATCCACAAACACCTCACGGGTGAGACTTTCATGACGTTCTTCACTAGATGGCGAGAGAGAGCTGCCCATATGGTGAACAGGCCCTCGGAAAGAGACCAAGTGCGTATCGTGATACGTAACTTAAGGCCTGAGTTTAAGAAGCATCTCATTTTCCAACCCATAAGTAATTTCCTCCAACTACCGGAGGTAGGACTCGCTATAGAAGAAGAGCTTCCCAACTTGGAAGCAAAATGGACTAAGGGCAATAATAGTAATAACAACACTAAGCGGACCAATACCGCAAAGGTGAATGAGGTGAATGTCCTCCAGGAGGGCGCACCTCAACATCGAGAGCGAAGAGCTTTTGCCCCATTAGGCATGACTCTCACTCAAGCTCTCGAACGCCTCATAAAAAAGAACTATTTACAGCCAGTTGGGCCTACTCCTGACGTCCCTGAGGACAAAAGGTCCAAGAGCTACGACATTTCAAAATATTACAAATATCACCGTGGCAAGGGCCACGAGACAGATAAGTGGTGGACCTTAAGACACGCGGTCCAAGACCTCATTGATAACGACACCTTACCGTTACCTAAGACTGCACGTGCCCCAAATATTAATAAAAATCCCCTTGCATCTCATGAGGAGTCCATTTTTGCTACAATCGATCATGACCTAGGCTTCAGAACCCGTATCATCACATAGGCACTTAGCTATCAATGGTATATGGGACAACGATGAAGAGGATGCATGGGATGCATCCCTAAAGTGTGAAGAACTTTATGACGATGTATGGCTTTCAGACCACGAGGTTTGGGAAGACGAAGTCGATATTCTAACTAGGTTGGGAAAATTTTCGGGTAGGAAAGATGGTCCACCCCAGACCAACGATAACTGGGCCGACAAAGGAAAATAAGTAGTGGCACAAGAACCACTCGATAACCCTTTGCTAAAACAACTTAAAAGAATGAAAGCCGACGTTACCTGGCAAATCTTAGCATCGTCTCTGGAGCATAGGCAAGCACTCCTTACCGAACTCAACAAAATAAATGTCTCACCCGAAACATCACCCTCCCAACTTGTAAGCTTCCTGACTGAGGAAAGGTCGTCCACCACGATCACGTTTTCAGACGAGGACCTCCCTAAAGAAGGTTGTGACCACAATAAAGCCTTATATCTTATGGTGACATGTAACCAACTATCAATGGCACTCGTTGATAACGTGTCCGCGGTCAACGTATGCCCGCTTAGAACTGCAGAATGTTTAGGCATCCAATAAGACCTCACACAAACATCGCAGCACTTACGAGCCTACGATAACTCTAGGAGGAGTGTACTCGGCACCATCAGCATCTACATCACTGATGATGTCATAGAAAAGCGAATCACTTTTTCGTGATCGACATATCCTCCACTTTTAACCTCCTTTTAGGACGACCCTGCCTACATAGCATCAAAGCCGTCCCATCTTCCCTTCACCAAACAGTAAAATTGGTTGTAGAGGGGAAAGTCCTAGTGATCGGGGCCGACCAAATGAAAGGTCACCTCGTCCAAGATTCCCATCTTAGAAATAGACCACGGTGAAAAAGGCGAGGACTTTTGGGGTTTCAATCCCAAGATAAACGCTATCTAGGATGAACAAATTCCATTTGACTTTGATCCTCATTCTAACCTCCATGTCCATGCCATCCTTAGAAAACAGGGCTACATGCTCGGAATGGGACTAGGAAAGCACGCCCAGGGCCCAAGTTTTTTTTTTTCGATGGGCGCAATCAACGAACCTCACGTTCGGCCTAGGCTATGCTCCCTCTATTCACGAAATCAAAGAATCAATGTCGAGGGAGGCAAGACGAAAGAGGGCTATACGGGAAGGCACTCCCTTCAATAGCCCTAGAATCATTTATCTCGACACCCGGAACGGACAATTTGTTCGGGAGGGCAATGGCTACCCTTTCTTCGGATTTCCCAAGCCACATTACCTCCAAGAGGAAGGCATTTTAATCACAGGATTTAAAATATTCGAGGATTGCAACCTTCTCGAAAATGAAGTCCCTAAGCTTCAGGATCAACCCTGACTTGATTTGGCTCAACCCTTACCTCACAATGCATTCAGTCTCCTTTTCGGGTAGAAGAAGATCCTGGCACGATAAGATGACAACGCAGTTCTAGCCATACAGAACCAAGAATTCGACCCCTCCGAGTTAATCGCACCCGCCACCGGCATAATAGAGGGATGGCACCGCACCTTCAAGTGGACAACTTCTGACAGGCGCATATTCAGCATCACCATAGGAGAAGGACCTATGTTCAAGTCAAGCAATAGCAAATCTAGTAGCTCTAGCGATTGTGATTCCGACGCTAGTATAGGGCACTCTCGTGCCGAGAGGATTAGGAAGCTAGGCTCCCCCATTCCCAAAGTGTATGATCCTTCTATTGATGTACTTTTTGATGGTATTAATAAAATGAATGATGATTCTGCTTACTTCTTGGATTGTTTGGTCACAAATGAATCAAGTGACGATAAGTCACTCAAGCGGGCCATGCTCGAACATGAACAAAAAACCTCAGTAATTGAAAAAACCAAGACGATTAACTTGGGAATTAACGATAAACCTCAAGAGGTTAAAATTGGTAGAACTTTAACTCCAAATGTAAGATCCAACCTAATTGGCCTCTTAAAGGAATTTATAGATGTCTTCGCAAGGTCCTATGAGGACATGCCGGGAATAGATCGATCCATCGCCGAGTACAAAATCCCACTTTTCCCCAATGCGAAACTTGTTAGGCAAAAACTTAGGAGAATGAAGCTTGAGTGAGCCTTGAAGATGAAGGAAGAGGTAGAAAAGCAACTTGATATCGAATTTATAGTAGTCACTGATTACGTCCAATGGGTAGCCAACATCGTACCCATCCCGAAGAAAGACGAACGAGTAAGGATGTGTGTTGACTTCCGAGATCTGAACAAAGCTTGTCTCAAGGAAAATTTTCCCTTACCTCATATTGATTGTTTGGTCGACAATACCGCAGATCCCGAGCTCTTATCCTTTATGGACGATTACGCAGGATACAAACAACTCCTCATGGCCGAGGAAGATATGCTAAAAATGACTTTTATAACGGAGTGGGGAACGTATTGCTATCGTGTCATGCCGTTTGTGTTAATAAATGTCGGGGCAACTTATCAAAGAATGGAAAAAACCCTTCTACATGACATGATGCGTAAAGAAGTTGAAGTATACGTAGACGACATGATCGTCAAGTCTTGTGGACGACAAGCACATATACCCAATCTTCGCAAATTCTTCGAAAGATTGAGGAAATATATTATGAGACTTAACCCATAAAATGCGCATTTGCGCCACATCCGAGAAACTCTTAGACTTTATAGTCAGTTCTAGGGGAATCGAGGTTGATCCTTCAAAGATCAAGGCCATCATCAAGATGCCTCCCCCGAAAATCGAGAAAGAAATAAGAGGTTTCTTAGGAAGGCTTCAGTATATTAGTCGATTCATATACAAATTAACTGTTATATGCGAACCTATATTCAAAAAACTAAAGAAGACCATCAAGGTCAAATGGGACGGTCAATGCCAAAAGGCATTTTGAATAAATGAAAGAATACTTGGCCAATCTGCCAATCTTAGTCCCGCCGACGCCATGCATCCCGCTCATATTATACCTGACAATTACGGAAACCGTAATGGGGGACATGTTAGCCCAAGAAGTCGACAAAAAAGAAAAAGCCAAGTATTACTTGAGTAAGAAGTTTGTCGAGTATGAGACACGCTATTCCACTATAGAAAAGACATGTCTTGCTACAACATGGGCAACTAAAAAACTCAGACACTATATGCTCAATCATCAAGTGCATATAAGGTCTCGGGAAGACCCATTAAAGCATATCTTCCAAAAACCTATGCTGACAGGAAGGATGGCCCGTTGGACCGTCATGCTGTCCAAGTTTGACCTCAAACACGAAAACATGAAAAGCATCAAGGGGCACGCCATTTCGAAATATTTGGTTGACCACCCTGTAAAAGGTCAAGAAAGCGAGGAAGAGTACGAATTTCCCGATGAGCACATTATGAAGGGGGAATACTGAGACTTGGCTTATGTACTTCGACAAAGCATCAAATCATAAGGGCTACGGCGTAGGAGTGTTGTTAGTCTCGCTGGACGGGGCACACAACCCCTTATCAGTGAAACTTGACTTTGAAGTCACTAACAACGCTATGGAGTATGAGGCTTGCATTGTTGGATTACAAGCCGCAGTAGCCATAGGAATTAGAAACCATAGGGTGTATGGAGATTCCACCCTAATCATAAATCAAATCTCGAAAAAGTGGAAGGTCAAGAATGAGAGTATGGCCCTTTACCAAGCCTATTTAGAAAAGATAGACGGAAACTTTTTCGAAATCCACTATACCTATCTTTTGAGAGAGGAGAACCAGTTCACGGACACACTTGCTAAGCTAGCATCCATGATCACCATCCCTCCTGAAATCAAGACGATTCCCATCTATATCGAAAGGCGGGAGGAACCCGCACACCACTACACCTTAGAAGTGGACACTTTGGAGAAGGTTTCGTGGTATAACAACATCCTTAATTACAAATTGAGCGAAGAGTACCCCCTTGGGTTTGATGACCTGAGGGTATAAAGGACCATTTATCTTCTCGCCACACAATTAGTAGTACACCAAGACAGATTGTACAAGAAAACCCCATTTGGAGTTAGCCTTCTTTGCGTCGATGAAGAGTAGGTAAAACAAATAATGGGCGAAGGCATGAAGGAGTATATGGCCCGCACATGAATGGGTGCACATTCGTAAAGAAAATAATAAGGCAAGGTTATCATTGGACTAAAATGGAAAAACATTGTAGCCAGTATGTCCAACGATGTCAACAATGCCTAATTCATGCAAATCTACAACACATGTCGCCTTCAACACTTTATGGTTTGACTTCCCATGGTGTTTCTCAACCTGGGGAATCGACATTATTGGTAAAATAAGCCCTACGGGCATAGGCGGACACGAGTACATCCTTGCTGCCATCGACTATTTCACAAAACGGGTGAAGCAGCATCCTACTCGAAGTTAACTTCCAAACAAGTAGCGAAGTTCATTAAAAACAAGATAATCTGTCGGTATGGAGTACCACATGAGATAATCAGTGATCAAAGATCTCACTTCAAAAGGGGAACTGCAGATCTCTTGCAGCAATACAAGATACAACACCGTAAGTCATCTCCCTATAGGCCACAAACCAATGGTGCAGTCGAAGCCGCTAACAAAAACATCAAGACCATTCTCCAGAAGATGAGTGAGACATACAAGGATTGGCCTAACAAACTACCGTTTGCATTACGGGGATATAGGAGCACCATGCGAACATCTACGGGCAGTCCTTCCCATCGAGGTCGAGATACCTTCCCTTAGGGTAGCTTTAGAGAGTTATATTCCCCAGGTCGATTGGGTAAGAGAAATATATGAACATTTGGTTTTGCTAGACCAGAAGTGCCTAAACGCTTCGCACAATGTCCAAATGTATCAAAGAAGAGTGGCTCAAAGAAGAGTGGCTTGTGCCTTCAATAAAAAGGTTTGACCACGATCATTAAAAGAAGGCGACCTGGTTTTGAAACAAAACTGAGCACCTATACGAGACCCACGTGGTAAGTTTAGCCCAAATTGGTCGGGACCATATATAATTAAGAAAATCCTTTTCGCAGGTGCGGTCTTGCTCATGGATCTAGATGGAATAGAGTTTTCCCAACTGACTAACTTAGACCAGTTGAAGAAATTTTACGCTTAATTTTCAAGTTTAATAATCGCATAACGCCCATATATTATGCAAAATAATATTAGGCAAACAAATAAAAAAAACAAAACAAAATCCTTTTATCATTTTGAACTACATTCAGCTTGATTCCCATTCGGATACGTAGGTAACCCGCAAGGGCCCGACCTAAATTCTAAAAATCGATCAACATCATCTACGTCGCTTTGTATTGAACTACGTTTGGCCTGATTCCCATTCGGATACGTAGGTAACCCGCAAGGGCCCCGCTCATTCAAAAAAAAAATGATAAGTTCTTCCGTTCCATAAAAAATACACATTGACGGAATATGCTATGCTTTACACTATGCCTATAGTGCATAATTCCAAGTTTTTACAATGCTCAACTCTGTAAATTCAAAGTCTCTACTTATAAACTAATTTGGACTTTGATTTTACTTTGGCTCCAAGTCGTCAAACATAATTTGGACCAACTTCAAAAAAAAAAAAAAAACATGATCTAGAAAAGACATTCTCTTTTCATAAATTATAAAACTAGAGTATAATTCATTTAGTTTATTAAGACCTTTAATATTTATTTGAGCCTTAGTAAGTTTATTTTTCTAGAGAAAGACTTTATTTTTATATTACTGAATAAATGGGAAAAGAAAGAACAATTCGCAAAAAATAAAATAAGGAGTAAAACTGGGACTTCACCAAGCTAATTATATGAAATTTGCTGGGAGCCCAGATAAATGGAGGACAATCACTGGCCCTCCACCAATATTTTTGAAAATCGCTGGAGACCAGACTTTACATCCTAAACAGAATACAAAACATAATGCATTTTGTTTATTCAAGTGCAAAAAAATAGCAATAGCGATGCAAACTTTGATGCGAAATCGAAATGATGTGTGAACAAGGATGATATAAGGGTAACTTTTGTTGATTCATTTGATTGATAAGTTTAAATTACAAGGATTTCAATGACAAAACGATTCCTAGAGTGGGAATCAAAAATACATCATTTTTCAATCCTAGCTAATGACTTATGTTCTACTTTTCCCTCTCCTTGGGAGGACGTCGATCCTTTGGGGGAGCTGAACTTGTGCTAGCCTCTTTTTTGTGACATCAAATCAAGTGGGTCTTCTTTCTCTTTTTGGGAGGCGCCTCATTCATAGGACGAACCCTCGAAACTGGGGGCTTTGATTTAGCCTTCTCATTGGGTAGCGGTAGAGCTTTCTTCTTATGTTGGCTCGGTGGAGGCGCGCGCTTCTTCAAGCCTTGCCTTTCGTTCTCCTGGGACTCCTTGCGCTTGTTCGGGTCCGTTGAGATCATCCATGCGAAGTAATGCCCCGTCACGAATGGATAAACGCTTTTTTCCGCCATAAATGGTTGAGAAAAGCATCGAAAATTGCCGTGTTTTCTAGTATTGAGACCATGCCTCATGGGGCACCACCCAACGGGGGTGCTCATTCCAATATTTGCCTTATATCTCCAATTGTCGGGTGGTCAATCTTACCTTGGGTTGAACAACCGTGTCTTTTTGCGGAATGCTTTGAGCTAGCCCATATTGACGCCTTATCCGGGTAAGGTAGAATGCCAACAGATGATCAAGGTTCATAAGTTGGCTCTGAGGTCTCCTCCACCCATCCGACCATGGTGGTAAGATGCCACCACTGAATACTTCAACGAATGGTCAGATTCCCTCCCAAGTGAATCATCCACTTACCAAGGGACCTCTCCTCGTAAAATTGTTGGCGAGATGGAAATTGTTTTGGCGTGTAGCCGACGTGTGCATCTGATTTCTTCACCAACTGAAGATGCTCAAAGAGCCAAATCTACACAAAAGAAAGAGAAGGCAAAAGATCAATCATCATGCAAAAAAATAAAAAAATAAAAAAATCAAATCAAACATGTGAATTGAGTGAAAAAAAGAGAGGCATCAAGACTCACATGGAGAAGTAAAGGACTTCCCAAGAAGTCGCCATCCTCTTCCTTCGCCAAACGATCTAAGCAAGCAATGGTCTGTCCAACAACAAGAGCCATGGGACCACACCCCTCTTCCATCATTTTGACGACATGTAGAATAGAAGTTCGGACCATCTTACCATTTCCCATGAAAAGAAAAAGACTTAGAAGACATAAACTAAATGCCCGATGACGGAAGGTTTTCGCCTTACTATCATCTTCCACGGGAGGAGGAGAAAAGTGCTCGATCACTTTGAGAAGGTTGAAGTGATCCCCATCGATAATGTCCCAGGCTTTTTCATGGTCGAGGCAAAGATATTCCTCGAACGTGAATTCATAACTATACCTCAAAGTAGGAAGCGCCATGTTCATATTTGGAGGCATGCCCAAGATCGCGGAGAACTCCTCCACCAACAGACACAATTCTTTAGTCCCTCCTAAGCGGAAGACGTGAAGGTCGGACATCCAGAACTTGATGGACGCCTCAGAAGAATCCAAACAAGCTTTACTTGTTTGAGAGTAAAGAAAATGGCAATGTTAAAAATGTTTAGGCGTTGGTGTTCCTCCATGGACATGGAGTTCATCCTACTATCAAAGGATTTCTCGAAGAGATTGGCCATGGTTTGGAATGAAATTGGAGCTTAAAAGACCTAAGAAATGGAGACGATGAGATTTTCGGTTTTTAGGTAGTATTCTGCCATGCAAAGCCATCCTTTTATAGCTCCACATGCAGGATCGCTCGCAAAAATGAATACGAGGCATCAGGCTTGGACTCAACCCAGCGAATACATTAATATTCGCTGGGTGGCTTGGCGATAAACGACATATTTGTCGGCCTTGCCAATTTTCACCAGAATCGTTGGCTTTAGGGCAATTTTTCACATATTCGTTGGCCGTCCAACAATGTATTCAAGTGATCATTCACTCACCTTGAGTTAATACGGGTTTAAGATTAATTTTTTTTCTTTAGGCCTTTAATCCCCTTTGCCCCCCATGTTAATGCATTCTCATCTCCTTTATTTTTATTCCTTTTAATCAATATTATGCATAAATGTGTCCATGGAATATCCTTTTATTTATTTTCCTTATATTCAATTTTATTCTTATTTTTTTCTTTACTTGTATATAATTACAAATTTTTATTCTTTTACCATTTTTTATGTAAATATGTGTGCATAATTAATAATATTTGAAAAATAAATTTCATACAAAAACTTTGTTTACAAAAAAAGTGTTCAAAAAGACCATCAGGAAGTCACTACTACATGGAGTAGCCTACTAGTCACTGACAAGNNGCGCCGAGCCGGCGCGTCTCTTGC
>ONZA01003265.1:2519-18622 GCA_900322205.1 Kewa caespitosa
GTCAACCCATTTCTAATCAAAGGAACTTAATTTTGGGAAAATGATTTTCCTTCCAACCTAATATAAACTTGAAGAAAAAGTACTACATTTGGAGGGAAAATGATTTCCGTCCAACCAAACGGAGCCTTAGTTACGTTACTTGCTACAAATAAGCAATTCTCTACGACTATTCATAGACTGTATACTATTTTTTTTATTTAAAATTATATAGCCTTTAGTCCGTGATTTTCAACCTATGAGTCCTATTATAAGAAAAAAGATGTAATTTAAAAACTGTTATTTTAATAACTCGAACCTCATTTGTGTTTAGCTTTATGCCGCCTATATTCGCATGAGATCAATACTTATTATTAAAAGATGGGATCAAATCATAGTCACCACTTTTTTAAATTGTATTAGTAATACTTTTGTCCACTAAAATAGTCACGCCATACACAGAGGACAGTCACGCCTTCGTAGTAATAAAGTCACCCAACACTTGAATGGCGTTCAGATATTGCCTCCATTGCACTCACCTCATATCACTAAAAAGTTTATAACTAAAATCATCCTCTAATTTACCAATAGTCAACCCCTAATTTATATTTAGTCACATGAGATTGGTTCTTGGGATGGGAATACGAAGATAATTTTTAGTCACCATTCCTTGAACAATGGTCAACATCTGTAAGTTTAAGAGTCACACACGATAAATGTGACAGATGTCCTTGAGGATGAAAGTCGCACAATAAAATATGATAATCACCTTTATAAATAGGAAAATTGGCTGCAAGTAATTTCAAATTTGGGGTGTCCACTTTAAATACCACCAAGTTTGCCTTTTTCATACAACAATCCCAAGTTTTGGGTTATTCGCTCTCACTGCACTAAATGAATATGGCGTTAACCCCCTGTATAGAAGTTGGGAAGGGAGAGGAGGGGAAGAGAATGAGGGGGAGGGGGAGGGAAAGGGAGGGGAGGGGAAGAGAAAATGTTAACCTCGCTTGTGAGTTTAAACATGAAAAAAAGAAGGGGAACAATGTACCATGTATGTGAGTTTCACTAATGAAGAAGAAGAAGGGAGGAGAATAGTGTATTTAAGTGCTTATAGGAAAAATGATTTTTCCTTCCCCTCCATTCTCCCCCAGTTTAGGGGGGAACAAAATCAGAGTGTTTGAGGATGAATTTCTCTTCCCCTCCCCTCATTTGAAAAACTCACAAACATAGCTGATTGTAAATTTTTCCTCCCTCCCCCTCCATTCACCTCCCCTCCTCCTCCCAAACAAGCTGTAAAGCTCCGTTACACCGTTGCTGACATGATAATCAATTGGCGCGATCCTTTGGCCCCTTCCCCTTCCAAGCAGTCTTAGTTTCGTTTAACTCGTCCCTAACAATCCCCTTCCCCTCCCATTTACCAAGTTTTTTCCCTTTCTGTTTCGTACCTACCCAGATTAACCCACCCATCCTTTCTCTTCTTCATCCTCAACCTTTAAGCTCCATTAAATGCACACAATTTTGGTGAAGGGATGATTCAATAAAACCCTAATTTCCAGAATGAATGAGGTAAATTCTTAAACTCCAAGCTTATGAATTTAGTGAATTGATGAACTTCATATGTGAATTTGTGTGAATTTCGTTTGAAATGTTATGTTTGTTTGCGAATTATAACAATGTGACTTTAAAAATTTATGAGAATTTCGTGAATTTGTGTTAATTTGAAGAACTTTTATTTGTGCTTTAGGAACACAGTTTCTGTGAGCTTCATTTTTACCATTGTGGTGAGCTTAAAATACCTGAGTGGATATATGTGTGGGGCATTCATGATGTGGTAGAACGTGTTGATCCAGAATTTTTTTATTACTTTTTTTTATGTTTAATCTGACAGCAGATTTTGGGAATTATAAGAAGGAAAAAAATTAGGAAACTGTATTATTTGATTCCTGGTCTGAGCTTGGAAAAAGGGTTAGTTGAGTTAAAATCTGGTAATGATACTTTGGATAAGGTTAAGTTTCCAAAGAGGGATGGGAAAATAGCTATGTATGTCGTGCCTGATGAGAACTTTAAGAAGCATGCCCATTAGGGGCCTTCCCTCTATGCCTAACGCTTCTGGCCCACCAAAAGATTCCCTTGAGGCCCAACAACCCAAAGGTGATACAAAAAAAAAAAAAAAAAAGGGTGCCAGAAAATCAGTGGCTCCTCCCATGACATTAAAGACAAGAAAATCTACCCCCTCAGAGGCAATTATTGACATAACAGTCACAAACAACCCTCCTGAAGCAAACACCAACCCCTCTGAACAAAATAGAAACCTTTGAACCAAACAAAAACCCCCCTGAACCATCCACAAACCTCAACAAAAAGTCAAACAAAAAAATAAGAAATAGAGAAAGGCTTTCAGAAGAGGAGGATAGGCATGAACGGGAGGATAGCGGGTCTTAGAATCCACTAAACTAGGATGAGCTATTGTATGGATTTGGATCAGATGCAAGTGATGAAGATAATTTGTATGAGCCAGAGTCTGAAGCTGAAAGTAAGGAGACTGAAAGTTTGGTTTCAGACAATGTAACTGATCCAGACATTACAGATGTAGAGAGTGGTGGAGAGGGTGAGCATGAAACTGAATGGTTTAAGGATGTGATTGGGTCAGAATTTGAATGAGTGAACCTGAGTGTTTGGAGATTAGGTCACCAGTGAAGCAATGGACCACTAAGAAGATCAAGGAGCTTAATATGTTAAAAAAGAACCTTGCTGAGACTGGTACAACCAATAGAGAAGCATCAGGGCCAATTAATGAAAATCAGGGATATTCACAACAAGATGGGTGCTTTTTTACTGAGTATGGTGACAGTGATGATGAGAATAACACCCTTGGACAAAATGTAGATGATGATTTCAAAGGAAAGAGGAGAATAAGTGGTATTCCTGTAGTAAACGAGTGTACAAATTGAAAAGGTTTCACTGGCTACCTGAGATCAGATATTTAGGAATCAAAGAGCTTAGAGATGATGTTATCAGGTATTCACTAGCTCAAGGAAAAGTCTTACATTATGTTGTAAGTGATAATAATAGACATAAAAGGATAGGTGTAAAGTGTGTTGTTGGTTGTCCTTTTTACTTGTATGCCTCATGGGAGAGTAGAAGAGAAATTTTTATTATGGAAAACAACGTGACTTAGCTCCTGCAGATATGACATACTCCATGTGTTTGGTCATGATGATAGGTGAGTTGATGGGCTTTTCGGTCTCTAGTAGTTCTGTTGGGTTCCTTAAGTTTTGTATGATGACAACTCATATAATTATCCTAGCATTGGACTAATGTTTGGTGGCAAGTTTGTGTGGTAAAGCTTCAAGCAAGTCGTGGATGGTGTTTATGGATGTTCAAGATTGTGGATCGTCTCGCGTATTGTTAGAGCTCCATGTACAACAAGTCACATTGAAAGAGTCACAAGATACTTCAAGCTAATTTATTGTAATACGGTGAATAGTTAAGTTGGTGTATTAGGTTGATGAAGGAACAACTCCTTATCAACATAATATACTAAGTTACGAAAAGGCCCAAATAAACTGACTTAATTAAACGTAAGTTTGAATTTGGCTGAAGTCAACTTTTGGTAAGAACATCTTTTAGCGATTGATTTTATTATACGAGATGTTGATAAATATTCAGTTGAGATAAGATTTAGAAAAGTAATAAGATTTGGAAACTTGATAAGACTTGGCAAGTATTTCATAGAAGTAAAACTCCTAAGTTTATTTGGAACTAAACTCCCAATCTTTTGTTCTATATATTGGGACTTTAAGTTTTCATTATCCCATCTCTCACACCAAAATTTACTAAGAATAATTGAGAAATCCCATTAAATTTTAAGAGCCTTCGAATTCATTGTGTTACCGAGAATTCTGCTTGAAGGAGCTTCTCTCTGAGGCAGTTTCATTGAGTCCTAGTGTTCTATGATTTGTATTCTTGATTTTGGTATTTATTTTTACCTTTTCTTCTTTGTTTTAGAAAGCATTATGAGGTAAACTTTTGCTTCTAAATCTAATTGAGGGAATTCCTAGGTTAGCTCCTATCGGGGTAGATTGGAGGGGTTGTTACACGCTCAAAGGGGAGCATATAGTTGAGTGATTGAGAGAGAGTGAGTCTCTTGTAATCAAACTATTTGCTTCCACTTTAAGCTTTCAGATTCTATTTGAAGGATGAACTCCTTCAACGAGATCAGTTTTTTGTTTTGAAGTTTGCACGATCTAGGGCTTAAATTCTCTTCAAGTGGTGTTAGAGCGGGTTCTCCCGAGTAGGTTAGCACCTTGGAAGTGATCTAATGGAGCGACGATTTAGACCCCATGGGAAATCATTCCCTCAACCACCATACTTCAATGGTAAGCACTATCCTTGGTGGAAAACACGCATGACCAATTGGCTCAAAGGTAGCAATTTTCGGGTATAGCAAATAGTTTGTGATTGTGATAAGAAAGTGTTTAATACAAATAATAAAGGTGATAAAATTGAAAAATCAGAAGCTGAATGGGATTCGAATGACATGGAAATAATTGAAAAAACTTTAAGGTCGTGTCCCTTTTACGAAGGGCTCTCGACCCAGATGAATTTAATAGAGTCACTACTCTTACTTAGGCTAAGGAAATCTAGGATAGTTTATGTATTGTTCATGAATGAACGAACAAAGTTAAGAAGTCTCGGATAACTAGGCTAAGAACTGAGTTCAATGATTTTAAGATGTTGCCAGACGAGACCATCGAATCCATAGATACATCTTACTAATATTATGAATGAGTTACAGTCTCTTGGCAGGTTTACTACTACGTCCAAACTTGTTGAGAAGGTCCTTGGATGCTTAATGGATGAGTGGCTTCCCAAGCTCGTGGCAATCAAAGAGCATGATAGTCATTCCACGACATATGCCGAATTGATCAGTAATCTAAAAGCTTATGAACCAATCATCATTAACCATAGGAAGGCTAGTGATCGAAGAGATTCGGATATAGCTCTAAGTTCTGACAAAGACTTGGATGAAGACATCAACAAGTTGGTAAAAAGGCTCTTGGTGGATGAAGATTTTGGCATTCTTGTTCGAAAAATTTATCATCTTCCGGGATAATCGGACGATTAAGAAAAAAGGTAAGCATGTTAGTTCTTCTAAACCTAACATTTTTTTTGGGTGCTTGTAGTGTGGAACTCCAAATCACATCTTTTGGGAGTGCCCACAATGAGAAGTTGAAGCAAAGAACAATCATTCAAGGAACAAGTCCTTCACTTCAACCAAGAATACCTTGGCTAGAGTACTTTTACCATGGCTACTGTATGAGGTGACACTGATGATGAGGACAAGGATAAGGTGGAGGCTAACTTAGCCTTCATGGTGCAAACCAATTCAGAGGCAGAAACTGTTGAGCTTGAGGTAAGTCCTGAGCAACTGAAGGAGAGGCTCCTTCACAGTTCCAAAAATAAGCTTGTTGATATGATTGAGATTTTAATGGATCAACTTGAACAAGTTTATACCAAAAAGATGTTTATCATGATTTAATTGTAAGCCTCGAACATGAGTTGAGAACTGAGAGTCATGTTGACATTGAATTTAAAAGTAAAAACTCTATTCTAAGGGATGCAAATCTCAAAAACTCAAGTGATTTTCCCAAAACTGAAATATCCATTAAATGTCAACTTGAATCTGGCTTAACAGAAGTGATTATGGATCATGAAACAACGATCTGAGATAATCTAAAGTGTGTTGAGGATCTTACTAAGAAGTTTGATAAAGTAAATAGGGATTTATTGGCCAAAAAACAGCTTAGTAAGAACCTTCAGTATAAAGTACATAATCTGGAAAAATCACTCAAGAAGGAACAACTCCCTCAGAACACTTGTCGCCTCGGCTCACGTCATTTTTTTCTTCTTCACCGTTAACTATTCGTTAAGAGTGGGCGAACCGACCGAAGGGACTTGACTTATCCGAACCGATTGATAGCAGCTTAAAGTTGGAAAAATCACTCAAGAAGGAACAACTCCCTCATAACAGCTCCTTGGTTTGAAAAGATTATTTATAAGAAACGACAATGTCTAGGATTTAATTCCCAAAAACAGATGAAAGGACCTAACAATGAGTACGTAAATTTAGCTGGTGATAGGATATGTATTCATTGTGGTGGTCAAGGTCACTCTCAACATGAGTGTCTCACTAGGATGAAAATGTATCGAAGAAATATGGACTTTTCAAAGAAAAGGAAGGAGCTCGACATGTTGGGTTCCTAAAACTAATCCCTAAATTAGCTTGTTCAGGCACGAGTGAGAGCGACTAGCACTTAGTACCTGGATGATGGCTACTCGAAGTACTTGACATGAGATAAGGAACAATTTTCTCACTTAATACCTTCATATGATAGGTGTGTGACATTTGATGATCACATGAAAGTGAGATCATTGCCTTAGGTAAGGTTGGTAAGTCACGTCACGCTCCAGTGATAATGAGTGTTAAGGATTTTATTCACAAAAGTTAAAGAATTTTATTTCTTTTTCAACACTTGATGAAAGGTGATTTTCTCTTATCATCATTGCTTAATTGTGAATGAATAATCTAGGTATGTCATTTTGGAAAGGTCACGACATTATGATGATTACATGTTATATTGTGAATCTTTCCACCTGTTTATCTTCTTGCTTAAAGCAGATTAGACAATTATCTATGTGGTGAATCAAATTGTTTTCCAGAAACGGGCATCAAATCTGGAACTGATGGAGGAGCGGCTCCTTCATAAGAATTGGAAAACAACCCAGCTGAAGGAGCTATTCCCCAGACCATCTTCTTCACATAGTTTACCATAAACCATCCTATATACTTTCTTGATAAGGTAAGCACATCAGGTATGACCACTTCACTATCTATTTTGGTTTCATGAACTTCAAAGAAACACAATGTAGTTGAGAGATTTTGGTGACAATGTTGGATGGTTCCAATTTTGTGTGTTAATACAAGTGTGATAACTTTTCAAAAATCACATCCAACATACACACTAATACATATTGACAATAGACATCACTTTTGATAGATAATGCTTAGAAAGGTTTTACTGAGTTATATTTTAGTAGAACTGATGACTAATGCGCCAATATTTTTTACCAAGCCTCTTAGTAGAGAACGTTTTGAGAAAGTTAGACTACAAATTGGTATGATCAAGATCCCTTAATTTTTTATGTTCCCTTACCCCCCACTGATTGACTAGATGGTATTTTTGGCGTTTGTTGGTTGCTTATTGTGAAGCATATTCACATTCTTGGAATACATCTATTGTGTGTCGTAATTGGCATATCGGCTATGCATGATTCACCCAAACTTGCTTAGGTCTGTTGATATTATTGTATTGCATGATTACTAATATTCAGTTGCCAACAAGGAGTTCCCACAAACAAATCCACATATAATTGGCCATCCCTCTTAAAGCTAACCGCACTACTTCTCCTCATAAACACATATACATTGTTCATCCCTTTACTCTTATTATCTTTAGGAGTTCATAAAAAATACCAAATTTGGTTTGTCCATTTTCTTGTTTGACTCTTTTATATTTCATATGGGATACTTGAGATCAAGAGCTCCACCCTCAATTGTATTACTTTTGGCATTTTAGTGGAAATCAGCAACAAAGAGATCGACATACCGTACCCAATGTTGAAGATTGCAACGTGTCTAAATTGGATGATGATAAGGGCGGCTTCGTTCCCATAAATAAGGGGGAAGATTTTCCTAAAGTTAAAGATGTTATTGATAGGGGGAAGCATGTTAGTAAGGGGGAAAGTCTTAAAGACTTACTTCATTCACATGAAAGGGTGAAGACTTTTCCTTGGTTTGTTAGTTTGTAAAGCATGTTATGATATTATTGTTATATCCATGAAGATAAAGTGGGACTATTTCTTAGAGCATAAGATTAAGAAGACAAAATTAATGACCGGTATGAGATTTTGAGAGGTCAAGTAATGTGATCTCATCTAGAGCTATGGTGCAAGCAATATAGTTCAAAGCTTCATTCTTTGCATAATATTTTGGGTGTATTTAATGCTGGAAAGGATGTCGACTTCTTCTGTGTATATCGCTTAAAAATAAAAACAGGAGTTGCTGCCAGAGGGAACGGTTCATTCAATGACTTGTATTACTATTAAGGAAGATATTCAAGAGATGTTTATTTGGCTTAAGGATCTCAACACTTGAAGTTACAAATATTATGGAGGAGTCGTACAGGACGTGTGATAAACCAAATGGCCTTGCTCTACCAAAAAATCCTCCTTTTAGTAGCCCAGGGAGCGGCTCCTTACTGTTATGATCGTTCCCTCCACATCCCATGGAACTGTTCCTTAGCCTTTTGTGCCTTGGCTTGTTCCTTAACTGTTTTACTCTGGGCTATATTATGCATGGATTTAGTATGTTTGTATGGATAATATCACTAGCATTTTCTTCTTCATAACGTGTGATCATGTTTTGTATGAGATTGGTCGTGTGCCGCAAATGTTTTTTGTATGAATCTATTGTGTTCACCTTAACATCACGATGCCTCATGACACTTTTAGATGATGCCAAGAGGGGGGAAAAGGGAATGTAGGGGTTGAGGGGAATGGATCGTGTAGCCTGAAACTTGATTTACGGTATCTCTATATGGTTTGGTGCTTCTCTTTATGTTTGGTCATTGGTTCTAGGTGATGATAATTCTCATCATTACACTCTTGTCATTAGTAAGTCTAGTATCGTGATTGATTGGTGTTCTTTGTTTCTTCTGAAGTTCATACTTATTGTGCTAAGATAATTGCATGAGCTTGTCCTCATCAAAAAGGGGGAATTTGTTAAGTTCCTTGAGTTTTGTGTGATGACAAACTCATAAAATTATCCTAGCACCGGACTAATGTTTGGTGGCAAGTTTGTGTGGTTTTGAGTTGGTATGTGCAAAGCTTCAAGCAAGTCATGGATGACGTTTAAGGAGTATCAAGATTGTGGATTGTCTCCTGTATTGTTAGAGCTCCATGTACAGCAAGCCACATTGAAAGAGATCACGAGGTACTTCAAGCTAACTTGGTTTAATACGGTGAATAGTTAACTTAGTGTATTAGTTTGATGAAAGAACATCTCATTATCAACAAAATGTACTAAGTTACAAGAAGGGTCAAATAAAGTGACTTAACATAAGTTTGAATTTGGCTAAAGTCGATTTTTGGTAAAACTATCTTTTGGCAATATATTTTATTATTTTGATATATATTCAGCTGAGATAAGATTTGGAAAAGTGATAAGATTCGGAAACATGATAGGATTTGGGAAGCATTTTTATGAAAGTAAAACTCCCAAGTATAATTGAAATAAAACTCCCAATCTTTGATATATATTGGGACTTAAGTTTCATAATCTCCATCCCTCACACTAGAATTTACTAAGCATAATTTAGAAATCTCGCTAAATTCTAAGAGCCTTCGATTTCATTGTGTTACCCAGAATTCTGCTCCCTGAGGCAGTTTTGTTGAGTCCTTGTGTTTTCTGATTTGTGATCTTGCTTTAGGGATTTATTTCTACCTTTTTAGCTTTGTTTTATAAAGCATTCTGAGGTAAACTTGTGCTTCTAAGTCGAGGCTTGATGGAAGTCCTTGGTTAGCTCCCATCGGGGAAGATAGGATGGGTTGTTACATGCTCAAAGGGGAGCGTGTAGTCGAGTGATTGTGAGAGAGTGAGTCTCTTATAATCAGAGGTTATAAGGCTCCAAGTAATAAAAGAATAGTGTCAAAATCCCATAGGGTCATGGTTTTTTTCCTCTTTGAGCCGGAGGTTCTTCCAAGTAAAAATCGAGTGTCTTTATTTGCTCCCGCTTTAAGTTTTCAAATTCTGGTTGAAGGATCATCTCCTTCAACCAGATCATTTTTTTTTCAAAGTTTGCACGATTTAGAGCTTAAGTTCTCTTCAAGTTCCATGACAATTTGGTCATAGAAAATGGCTTCATTATCTCCTATCTAGGAACCATGCACCTAAACACGTGACAAAATCAACTAATGAAAAGGGAGAACTTACTCACGTGCACCCTCATAGGTTCTAAATATCATATTTCCAGAGAATTACTTGCCCACCTTATTATAATCTATACCATCCCTCCAAATTCAAATTTTATCCCATTTACTTCAATTTTAATTTTTAATCTAGAGACTAATATATTTGCATAGAAGTAAACTACTTCATTAAAGTAAATGGAGGAAGAGTAGTAGTTTTCAATGAGCAGATTTCATCCTTGATTGACTATATTCTCAGTAAATTTTTTTCCTCTATTACTTTCTAGCTAAGTAAGATCGTAGGATTTACCTCACATGATAGTTCATCAAAGGAACTGCACAAGACGTATCTCTTAAGTTGTTCCTTGTCAAACGATGACAGCTGCTTGGATGTGGTGGTGGTTCCTTTCTCCATCGTTCTTATTGTTTGGCTTTTCGGCTACAGTACTGAGCCTTTTCTCAGCTAGTGGTTTTCTTGGTAGTGGACTCCGATTTATCTTACTGTTGGGGACATTATCTCTGTCTTAGTCTCATTCCTTGATCAACATTTTAAGGTATCATCCCCTTCCCACATGTTGCTTCCTTCCTCTTTTCTTCTTATTTTCTTTCCTTCTCTTTTACCATTTTCTTTTCTTTTTCTTTTTATTCCTCATCATCTTCTTCCTCTTTGTCCCTCTCATTGTTTTCCTCCTCTTCTTTTTCTTCTTTTTCCTATGTCTATTCCTCCTCCTTTTCTTCGTCCTCTTCATCTCACTATTTTTCCGATTCCCTATGAGTTGGAGAATGAACCTTCTCCTCATTCTCCTTTTCTTCTTCTTTCTCTCTTGCCTCTTGTTCTTGATAGCCTTTTTTTGATTTTGGGTTTTTAGGGGCTCTCTATCTTAGAGGATATTTTTTTTATTTTTTTTTTTACAGGAATTTCTTAGTACCAGGGAAAATGGGGTTAGAGATCATGGTGCATTGACGCTCATGTGATACTGTCATTGTCTTAGAAAAATTTTATGATTCAAGTTGTTTATTGTGGTCACTAATTTTGTGTTTCCGTGCTGGTAAGAGTTTGCAAAGTTTGAGAGTGTCAATTTGAGAGTTTTAGAGTGAGATAGATTGAGGGTAAGTGACGATTTAGAAGGTGGGGTATTTGCGGTGATCGAAGCTATTTATCGAGATCCGAATGAGATGGCAGAAGATGGTGATTGCTTCATTCTCAGGTTTTCGAATGTTGAATTTTGAAATGTGAAACCCAGCTATGGAATTTATTACCTATCTCTCAGATATTTCGTAAGGAACCGAATGTTTCCTTCACTACAATGGAAAGGGTTACCTACATTATACGTCGATTTTCCATCAAAAATGTCGCAAGTTATAGATCAAGAAGACATAATAAATAGTGGATTTACAGTGTCAGTTTTGTGAGTCCCTTCAACAAGATGTGAAGTTTTACACACTATAAAAATGCTTAAAGCAAGCAAGGTGATGAGCTAAATCACTAGAGTGATTTTACGAGTTCCTTCCAACAATATGTGAAGTTATGTCACTTAAAGCAGTGTAATTGATTGCAATAACTTATGGAGCAAGATAAATACATAGAAGCATGCATGAAGGTCTCCTTCTATCCAATAATTGGGGAATTATGTATCAGATAGAAGTTAATTCAACTTAAGCATACCTAATTCCAATCTTATTCTTTCAAATTGATTCTTAGGCAAAGGCTTGGTAAAATGTCAGCAATTTGATCCTCATTTTTTAAAAAACTACATTTCAGTATGTCCTTTTACCATGTTATGTCTTAGAAGGTGATGTCTCACATCAATACACTTGGTCCTCAAATGTTAAACATGATTTTTTTTTTAGATGATGATTGCACTGATATTATCATATAGAATAGGCATGCAATCCAATTGAAGATCCTTCATTTGTTGCTTAATCCATAACAGTTGAGTACAACAATAACTAGCAACTATGTGTTCTACTGTTGCTGTGAAAAAAACAATTGCGTTCTCAATTCTGTTTCTTGGAAGCCCAAGAAATTAGACAAGGCTCTGAAAGTAGTGCCATACCTGATCTACTCTTCTTGTCCACAATGTATCCAACACATTCTACATCTGCATGGCCAACTAAGTTTACTCTTGACATTTGGGGTACCGAAGACACAGGTCATGAGGTCTTCTTATTGTCTCAATATCCTTTTTACTTGCTTCATATGAGATTCCGTCGGATCTGCCTAAAATCTAGCACACAAGCGAACACTAAAAACAATGTCAGGTCTACATACACTTAAACAAAGCAATAATTTAACCATTCCTCTGTAGATCGTTTGATCCACACTTTTGCCTTTTACATCAGCAACCAACTTGGTTGTCGTGGCAATAGGTGTATCATAAGGCTTGGAGTTTTCTATCTTTAACTTCTTTAACATTTCCTTGAGGTACTTTTGTTTATGGATCATAACTCCCTCATTGGATTGCTTTATTTGAGTCTCTATGAAGAAATTCAACTAGCCCATCATACTCATTTCAAACTCACTTCCCATCAAGGCTTCAAATTCTTGGCACATTTTATCATTTGTAGCACCAAATACAATGTCACCGACATATATTTAAATAATTAATAAGTGCATACCTTTCATTCTTGTGAAAATAAATTTGTCAACCTTACATCTCTGGAACTAGTTCTCAGGTAAGAAACTAAAGAGTCTCTTACACGATGCTCTGGGAACTTGTTTTAGTCCGTAAAGTGATTTGGCTAGTTTGTACACATGATCCAGACGTTTTGGATCCTCAAATCTTGGAGGTTGCTCCACTACTTCCTCCTTCATGCATCTATTCAGAATCGTACCTTCACATCAAGTTAGTACAACTTGATGTTCATGTATGCTCAGAATGCGCATAGCTTCTATGCAGGCAGAACAGAAATTTTGACGCTTCTCACAACTCTATGAAGCTAGAAACTAACTAGAAGACTATCTTCTTAGGAATCCCGATGAAGCTAAGTCAATTTTTAAGAATTGTCTTTTACCTACCATATCAAGGGGAACGAAAGTTCACGCAATCGAACAAAATTCATAGCAAAAGAAGAAATATATTGAGCTCGGGATCCCGTTATATTAGGTTCTTAAGGAGCTACTGAAGAGGAACCTTATCACTCTAATGCAGCCTTTTCTCAAACCTCTAAAGTCGCCCCAAGTTATTGGGCTCACTAATATTGTAAGTAGCACTAAAGCAAGGGACACAACATCAACAATTGTTTCAAGCGTCATGATAATATAGAAGATCTCATGCAAGATGGCACCATTGATAAACCAAAAGCCAAGGACGCCCCTAGCAATGACAAAAATCATGTAGATGTTCTCGCCATTAATATTGAGGAAGGTACCGACAATTCCATCTTTAAATCTCCTAGAGACGATCCTACTACAAAATTTCACTATTTAGAAACTAACAGCATCAACAAGATATGGAACAAACACGACGAGGAACAAAAATCCTAGCATCAAGTGTCAGGGAAGAATGTAACGGTAAAGTAAACTACCTCTCTCACATAGGGGGACCATTTAAGGTAGAACACCTAGCCGCGTCAGTATCTACTACCCGCGGAGCAAACGATGAGTTAGGAGGAGGAAGAAACACACCTTATCCTTTGATAATTGCAAAGGACCCGTGATAAAATCACCATATGGAAGTTGATAACTACGTCACCAAGCTATCAAAAGTCTCTATTCCAAGTTCTCAGCACCATCTAGGTGAGGGAAGACACCACCCTTGAAAAAGTAGTCAATTTCCTAGTAAAGGGAAAGTACCACAGTTTTCTTTACGGAGGAACATATTCCACGTGAAGGCAACCTTCACAACAGGGCGTTTTACCTAATTGTCAAATGTTGCAAACATCACTAACATGTGACGCAGGTAGGCAACGATCAACAATTTATGTGTCTCCAGTCCGCACACAAATGGGGAATACACCTCACCAACCTACGATCTGCAGCTTAGAGGCATAAAGCATATGAGAAGTCCAAGAAGACCATTCTCCATACCATTTTCATAAACGTCAAAGAAGGCTCCATGGAGAAAAAAAAAAGTCCTTTTTGACATTAGCAATATTCCTACATCTTTAAATTAGCTTTTAGGGAGACCACGGCTTCACGAGCAAAGTCAAAACTATAGTACAAGGTGTTAACATCATCTTAAAACTGAAGGAGTATGACCTTCTTTCAAGTTGCAGACGACTTGGGATTAATATCAGAGATAATAATTTGGTTTATTTAGGTTCATTGTGATATGTAGCTAGATGTCTCTCACAATTCTTGGGTCACTTGACATTAGACCGGGATGCTACTTAAAATTAAATGAGAAGGATCGTTCATAAGCAAGCTGATGCATTACGCGATTAGATGAAATAGGTTATACTCGGATTTAAGGGCCATCCTCCAAGGCGTGTGATACCAGCCTTGGGCCCATTTTCAAAACATCCCAAGAACGGCATCCACAAGGACACAAGGATGCCGGCCGCTTCTCCTCCTATATAAGGGGGTTGAAACGTCTTAGAGAGGTAAGAACTTTATCTTTCTTTCTAACTCATTCCATCAGCAAGTGAATGCAAAAACACTATGACCAAACTCTAACCCTAAAATAAGGACATTTGAACCAAAGAGAAGGCTAGAAAGAATAGTTCCTTCATAGCTTGATCTAGCTATAACCTTGGATTGATTTTCAATGTGAATCATCTCAAGAGGAATACTTGGGGCTCTTTGTGGTTGTCTCACACGTCTCTAACGTGGTTAGCAATGGAATTGCTTACCTAAGTTGACTATGGTGGTTGACGAACAATTTTATAGGCAATTAAATGTCTCTCAATCATAAACAATGTGGGATCTTGAAATCATTTCATAATATAGGGACAATTTTATATGTAATGAAATTTCTATGACTTGGGTTATTTTACAAATTTCTTGAGTTTTGAATGATAAATATATTTATTATTTGCAAATTTTTCTGTTCGTAAAAATCGGAACCCTAACAATCAAACATTGAACACTTATCTAAGGGAAATTCTAGACCATGAGAAGCTCAATGCGAGCAACTTCATGGACTGGTTGCGCAACCTGAGGATAGTACTTGGGTATTAGAAGAAAGACTATATCTTGGACGCGGCAATCCAGTACTTCTTGCAAAAAGTGCTAGCGGGACTGTGTAGTAGCGTACCAGACATACAAAGACTACTCTGAAGAGTGGTGTCCT
This sequence comes from Kewa caespitosa, assembly GCA_900322205.1. Lineage (NCBI taxonomy): Eukaryota > Viridiplantae > Streptophyta > Magnoliopsida > Caryophyllales > Kewaceae > Kewa > Kewa caespitosa. Next base: position 17,759 of record ONZA01003265.1, read on the forward strand.
CATGTACTGTGGAAAATTGCTAACTTCTGGAGGATAGAACACCTAGGGTGTTCATTCTTACTCAAGCTAGCCACCAATACCATTCTTCAGTCGCTGCATAAGGGGTTCAAGGCTATCAGAATTAACTACAACATGCATGCGATGAAGAAGAGCCTTCAAGAACTATATGAAAGCTGAAAACCACTGATTCGGATATGAAGCACGAACCGGCCAAGCAAGTGCGGATTATGAGCCATATGAAGAAGAAGGGTGCCTTAAAGAGAAATGCTTTGAAGGTTAAGGCAAAAGATATCACCAAACCTAAAGGCAAGGCCAAGAAGGAACTTTCAGCTCCTAAGAGTAAGTGCTTCTACAGCTAAGAAGCAACACTATGTTGGGTTCTATGTAATACATGATCTAATCATATAAAAGCGGAACACATAGAAACACTAAGAAGCAACACTATGTTGGGTTCGATGTAATACATGATCTAATCATATAAAAGCAGAACACATAGAAACGCATCGTTACACGTACTCTAGTTCGCATATGCTTTACCTCTCGATGCGTGCCTTCTCGAGTATGCTATCAACCAGATCTTCTAGGCCACATATCCTTGATGTCCATGTAAATATGACCTCCAATGAGCCCCAGGTGTTGCTCCTCTGAATTCACACATGTAGATCAATCCAATGCGATAGCTAGATCGGAATCACGAAGGGAATTGTTCCATCTGGTTCTTCTCCTTGGTTTGAATGAACTCACTTTGGGTTAGGGTTTGATGCACGTACATGCCTTTTCTCCTAATGTATTAGGTCAGTTAAGAGGCATAGGTCTAAACCTAATATGAGAGGCATAAGCCCTTTATATAGGCACAAGGAATAA
>ONZA01003266.1:9777-22634 GCA_900322205.1 Kewa caespitosa
TCTTCCTCCTCGGCTGTGCGTCCTTCGTTAGACAAAGGGGGTTCTCCCTCCAATGGAAAACTTGGCGTATTATTTTTCTCCGTACTTTAATTTGTTCTTGTACTTTTCTCTTGTATGTCGAAGCCTTTGTAAAGAACTTTAATGAAATATAAGAGAGTTTGGTGACGATCTGCCCCCTACGACGGGGTCTCTTCTCTTCTTCTTTAATGCACTTCGACTTTTTTCTTTCATTTGGCTTTGTTTATGAATGTCGTCCAGAGTTCTTTGTCCTCTGCCCCCATGGGGAGAGGGTCTCGTCTATTTGTGACGAGGACTAAGTTCAATCGCCCCCATGGTGGGGCTTCGCCTATCCGTTACGTTGGCTTAGTTTATTTTGCCCCCGTTATGGGGGCTTCGTCCATCAGAGTTTTTCAAAGAAAAAAATTGTGCAAGGCAAAACATAGACGAGAAGGCGTAAGAGCCTAAAACAAATCCAAACCTGGTTTCTTGGGGGAGCCGACCCCTGAAGGATGAATGCCTTGTAAGAAGAAAATAAGGCTACTTGGGAGAGCCTACCCCTGTGGGCTGAATGCCTCGAAAGAAGAAATGAGGCTACTTGGGGGAGCCGACCCCTTCGGGCTGAATGCCTCGCAAGAAGAAATAAAGCTGCTTGGGGGAGCCTACCCCTGCAGGCTGAATGCCTCGCGAGAAGAAATAAGGCTACTTGGGGGAGCCAACTCGTGATGGCTGAATGCCATGCACGAAGAAATAAGGCTGTTTGGGGGGAGCCGACCCCTGATGGCTGAATGTCATGCACGAAGAATTAAGAATGCTTGGGGGAGCCTACCCCCGGTGGTTGAATGCCTTGCAAGAAGAAATAAGGCTGTTTGAGGTGCCTACCCTGTCATATAGAGAAGCTCTAGGAATCAAAAATAGGCTTTTAAAGGGGGCCTACCCTGTCATCTAGAGAAGCTCTAGGAATCAAGAGAGGCCATTGAAGGGAGCCTACCCTGATGAGGCTCCGCGATGAGACCGCGTCCTAAAAGAAAAACTTTTGGAGATTGTTGATGTTCCAGGGCCTGGCTATCTTCCTTCCCTCCGGGTTTTCCAATCAGTAAGTCTTTGAATTTATGACTTTCGTAACCTTGTAGGGGCCTTCCTAGTTGGGTGTCATCTTCCCTTCTTCGTTTTGCCTTCCTACGGATTCCATGGTTCGCAAGACAAGGTTCCCCACATTGAGCTTTCTTGCTCTCACCCTGCGGTTGAAGGTTCTTGTCATCCTTTGCTTGTAAATTTTTTCCCTTAACAGCGAGTTTCCTCGTATCTCTGGGAGAAGGTTGAGGTCATGCTTCCTACTTTCGTCGTTCGTCTCGGGGTCGAAGTTTTCGACCCTCGGACTCTTGTTGGCCAGCTCCAGTGGAAGTACCGCTTCGGACCCATAGACAAGGTTAAAGGGTGTTTCTCCTGTGATGGCCTTTTCCGTTGTTCTTGATTCCCAAAGGACTTCTGTTAACATGTCGGCCCACAGTCCCTTGGCTTTGTCAAGTTTCTACTTGATGCCATTCACCAAGATTTTGTTGCTTGATTCTACCTGACCATTCGTCTGGGGCCTAGCCACAGCTGTGAAGTTTGCCTTGACTCCATACTCTTCCAGCCAATCGGAGAGTTTTGGCGTGTCAAACTGTCGACCATTATCGAAGATGATGCTTCGAGGGGTGCCAAAGCGCGTGAGGATGTTCTCCAGGATGAACTTCTTCACATCAGGAACAATTATGTTTTTGACGGCCCTCGCTTCGATCCACTTGGTGAAGTAGTCGACGGCGACGATGGCGTACTTCAGCTTTCCCGGCGCCTGCGGGAAGGGGCCTACTATGTCCATGCCCCATAGGTGAAAGGGCATTGGAGATAGGATTGGCGTCAACTCGGCAGAGGGGAGCTTCGGGACTGGTGCGAAGACATGGCATTTTTTGCAACTCTTGATCATTTCTCTCTTCAAAGTTGGCCAGTAGAAACCTACCTTAGGATTTTGTGGGCCGCAGCCAACCCTCCTTGATGAGCGCCGCAAATGCCAGTGTGGGCTTCTCAGATGATTTCCTTCCCTTGCGTCTTTGAGATGCATTTTAGTAGCGGGTGGCTTAGGCCTTTCTTGTACAAAGTGCCATCTCTGAGCTCGAACCATTTAGCTCTAGTTTGGACTTTCTTGGCTTCTTTCTCATCGTCAAGGAGCTTCCCTTCCCCCTGCCAGGCCAACAATGGCTCCATCCATTCGTCTCTACAGTCGAGGACGAAGACTTTGGCGCATGGTTCAATTCTCCTCTTCTCCTTCTCTTCCCAAAAGATATTTCGGGAGACTCCTTCGGCAGATGAATTGGCTAGCCGAGCTAGTGCGTCGGCATGGTGGTTCTCCGACCTTGGGATGTGCTCCACTATCACTTCTTCGAAGCGCTTGATCATCTCCCTGACTTTTCCAAGGTACGCCTTCATTCCTTCTCCCTTGGCCTTGTAGTCTTCAGAGATCTGTGAGACGATGAGTTGGGAGTCCATCCTTACTTTGAGTCTCTTCGCCCTGGCAGATTGGGCCATCTCCATTCCGGCGATGAGGGCTTCTTACTGGGCTTCGTTGTTGGACTCTTGGAAACCAAATCTCATTGCGTACTCGAAGGAATCCTCCTCTGCTGAAGTGATGACGATGCCTGCCCCACTTCCGCTCTTGCACGACGAGCCGTCCACACTCATCGACTAGGACTCGGTCAAGTAACTTGGCGTCTTCTCTGAAGGCATCAGCTCGGCCAAGAAGCTTGCGAGGGCCTAGCACTTAATTGCATTCCTGGGATCGTATGAAATGTCGTAATCGGTGAGCTCATGAGCCCACACCTGCGCTATTCTAGATGACTCCAAATTGCCCAGTATTTCTTTAGGGGTTGATTTGTTAGGATGGTTACCGGATGGCTCTAGAAGTAGGGTCTAAGCTTCCGAGAGTTGATGAGAACCCCGAGGGCAAACCTTTTGGGGTGGAGTATCAAAACTCAGCACCGCACAAAGCATGGATGGTGAAGTAGACGGGCTCCTGCTTCCCCTCTTCTTCCCTAACGAGGACTGAGGCGACGGCCTTTTTGGAGACGGCGAGGTAGAGGAAGAGTCTCTCCCCTAAAGCATTTTTGGGCAGGGAGTCCAAGTATAGCTTCAGCTTCTCAAAGGCTTCCTGTGCCTCATTGCTGCATTCGAACCTCGTCCCCAACCTGAGTGCCGAGAAGAAGTGCGCGCACTTGTCGGCAGACTTGGAGACGAATCGGTTCAGGGCCGCGATGCACTTGGTCAGCTTTTTTTAACGTCTTTGACACATTTGGGTGGCTTCATGTCGATCACGGCCTTTACCTTCTCCGGGTTCAAGTCGATGCCTCTCTCGTTTACATGAAACCCAGGAATTTTCCTCCCCTCACCCAGAAAGCGCACTTCTTTGGGTTGAGCTTCATCTTGTTTCTCCTTAGAGTTTCGAATGTTTCTCTCAGGTCTTCCACGTGGTCAGAAGACTTCACACTCTTGGTGATAAGGTCGTCCACATAGGCTTCGAGGTTCCTACCGATTTGACCTCCGAAGACCTTTTGGACGAGCCTCTTGAAGGTCACGTCGGCGTTCTTCAAGCCGAAGGGCATCATGGTGTAGCAAAAGACTCCGTTGTTGGTGATGAAGGCTGTTGAGCTCTGGTCCTTCTTCTTTATGAAGACATGATGGTATCCGCAGAAGGCGTCCATGAAACTCAAAAGTTCATGTCCCGTGGTGGAGTCGACGAGCTTGTCTATCCTCGAGAGCGGGAAGTGGTCCTTTGGGCAGGCCTTGTTCAGGTCAGTGTAGTCGACACACATTCTCCAGCTACCGGTTGCCTTCTTCACCTTCACGATGGTGGTTTGCCACTTGGGTTATCGGCATTCTCTTATGAAGCCGGCCTCAAGGTGGTTCTTTACCTCGGCCGACGAGGCTCGGCGTCGCTCTTCGCTCAGATGTCTCTTCTTCTGCTTAACGGGCTTAAGCTTGGGGTTTATTCCAAGTTTGTGTTCCATGAAAGATCTGTCGATGCCGGGCATTTCGTCTGGTCTGAAGGTGAAGACGTCTTGGTACTCGCGGAGTAGCTTCGTCAGTTCCTCCTAGGTGGTCTCGTCTAGCTCATCACCGAGAAAGGTGACTCGTTCAGAACGAGAGGGGTCTAGGATGACCTCCGCCTTGCCACCCGAAGGGATGGCTCTCTCTCTTTCTTCGATCCTCGCGTCGGCGACCTCTGGTGGAATGATGTCTACCATGAGGCACTGAACTTCCTTCCCCTTCTCTTCCTTCGTGGGGGTAACATCTTCTATTTTTACGATGACTCTTTCTGGGGGAATTTCCTTGTTCTGCTTCCTCGAGTTGCTCTCGGCGGGGGCCAAGGCATTGGTCTCTGCGGGTGGCAGCATTTTCTCTAGAACAACAATCTTGTAGTTCAAGCACAAGACGTAGCATGTTCGAGCTGCTTTATGATCACCGAGGATCTTCCCTAGTTCCCCGTCATCCCTGTGGAACTTCAACGTGAGTAGCATCATGTTGGGCGTTCCATTGATTTTTTTTCAGCGTCGGTCTCCCGAGAAGGACATTGTACAGGAGCGAGACGTTGATGATGAGGAATTTGAGATGACGTGCCTAGCTTTGTTCTTCGGTCCTATCCTGACCGGGAGTGGAATACTCCCCATCGGTAGGACTTCGTTCCCGCCGAAGCCCACCACCAGGTGGGTGCTTGGCATTAACTTGTCCGAAGTGTAGCCTAGATCTATGAGGCAACTGGCTGTGGTTACGTCCAATGAGCTTCCTGTGTCTATTAGGACCCTCTTTACCAACGTATTGGCAACCTTTACCTCAACGACGAGGGTCGTCGAGAGCGAACTGGAGGGGCCTCATGTCCAATTCATCGAAAGTGATCGTCTACTCAAACTCGGGAACTTCCTCAATCAACATGATTTGATCGAGGGATCTGAGGTGAGCTCGTCTTGCTTTGTTTGCAAGACCACCTCCTGCCGGGCCACCAGAGATGACAGCCACTTCGTAGGAGTCCGAAGAGGATCTTGAGGCCACAGGCTCGGGTGCTGCCCCCTTAGCCTTTCGGCCTTCCTTCGTCGGATGACCTCCCAGACGTCTTCTTTCTTAGGGCTCTCCACCTACCCTTCGACAGCTCTCCTCCTCTTCTTCATCGCTTTGACGGAAGGTCGAAGGTCTGCTATGCTTCCTTTGGGCCTTATGTGCTCCTTCGCGCTCTCGCTTTGTCCGAAGGCTTTCGACTTGCTCTTGGACTTCGACGAGGAGGAGTTGGAACCGCTCAAGCTGAAGAGGGGGGTCTTCAGCACCTAAGTGGTGCGCGACTCCGAGTCGCGTTTGCCCTTCGAGCGCTCATTCGTCTTCTTCGCCGCACCTTCGTCTGAGCGCTTTGTCGCTCCGACATGCAGAAGGTTGTCCTCTTGGAGGGTCGTGCACATCTTATGCATGTCCTCGAAGATGTTGTCCTAAAAGGCCACCAGCTCTTCCCTCGTGATAGGGGGCTGGGTTGCGCCTCGTCCCCCCCGTGGACGAGGCCGACTTGTCTTCATCATTGTTCAACATTGAACTAGCCTACCTTAACTCAGGTGTTTGTATGTAATTTTCGTTTCTCAATCTCATGCAACCTTGGCTGGCCACTCCCCACAGACGGTGCCAAATGTTTCGGGTGATTTTGGATACAAGGAGTGGACCCTCGAACACTCAAAGGGTTGAAAACCTCGGCTACTTGAGATGATGAGAAGGGTGACTCGCTTCATCGGAAGAGGGGTACCAGCGTAAAGAATGCACGTGAACTGCCCCCGGCGTGACCCGGGGAACGGTCCTCCGATGATCAAGTTAGTAAGGAGATTCCAAGAAGAGAAGATTTTCCCGAAGGGGCAAATTGAATGCTCTTCAGGGTACTTAAATCTTTCTTGAGAAATGGGATAGACTTGAATACTCTAGAGAGAGAAAGTGTGGAATCTTACTTAGAACCAGCTTGTTCTTTTTTTTTTCTCTTCTTTTTCTCTTACCTTGAAAGAATTATTGGCCTCCTATTTATAGGCATTTCCCAAAGAATGTTAGAGTTATGGCCTGTCCACTGGGAAGACGCCACGTGGACACGCCTCCCTTGGGCCTAGCATGGAAATGGACCTATATGTGCCACCAATCCACCTTAAGCACGTGTGGGGACATCCCTCTCTTCGTATCTTCCAGAAGCTTCCGGGAACGCCGCTTCACCAAGGGTGGTCCTCTCTCGGTGCCGAAGGGGCATGGTCGGCTACAGATATCCTTCGTCCCTTTCCCAGCACACCTCTCATCGAAGGAAGGAAGAGAGGCCGTACAGACTGCTCCTTGGGGTGCCTCCCCAATGGACAGGTCCTAACGTTAAACATTCTTTGGGAAATGCCTATAAGTAGGAGGCAAGCACTTTTTTCAAGGTAACAAGAAATCAGTGGCCAAATTAGTTTTGTTTGAGATTACACACTTTCTATCTCTAGAGTATTGAAGTCTCTCCCATTTCTCAAGGAAGATTTGAGTACCCTAAAGGGCATTCAATTTGCCCCTTTGGGCAAATCCATTATTCTTGGAATCTCCTTACTAACTTGATTGTCAGAGGATCGTTCCCCGGACCATTCCAGGGGCAGTTCACGTACGTTCTTTGTGGAGGTACCCCTCTTCCAATGAAGCGAGTCATCCTTCTCCTCATCTCAAGTAGCCAAGGCTTTCAACCCTTTGAGTGCTCGAGGGTCCACTCCTTGTACCCAAAATTACCTGAAACATTTGGCGCCGTCTCTGGGGAGTGGCGAACCAAGGTTGAATGAAATTGAGGAACGAAAAACACATACAAACACGTGAGTCAAAGAAGACGAGTTCGATGTCGAACCACGAAGAAGACCAGTCGGCCTCGTTCGCAGGAAGTTGAGGTGCGGCCCAGCCCCTTGTCACGAGGGAGGAGCTGGTGGTCCTTCAGGCCAACATCCTGGGGAATGTGCATAAGATGTGCACGGCCCTCTAGGAGAACATCCTCCAGCATGTCGGAGCGACGAAGGACCAAGACGAAGGTTCCACAAAGAAGATGAATGAGCACTCAAAGAGCAAACCTGAATCGGAGTCGCGCACCACCAAGGTGCTGAATACCCCCTTGAGCCTGAGCGGTTCCAACTCCTCTTTGTCGAAGTCTAGGAGCAAGTCGAAAGCCTCAGGCAAAGCGAGAGCGGAGGAGGCATGGAAGGCCTAGAGGAAGCATAGAAGACCTCTGACCTTCCGTCGAAGCGATGAAGAAGAAGAGGAGAGCGGCGGAGGGGGAGGTAGAAAGCCCCTAGAAAGGCTATGGGGCAGAGGGGTCTTGTCCTAACCCACCTAGGGCTGAAGGACTACGACTAAATCACGAAGAGCTTCAGGTGATTAGAGATAAGCCCGGACCTTACCATGAAGGTCCCTTTCAGCGAAGAGATCATGGCTTATCCCTTGGACCAGAACTCTCGGATCAGAAAGATTAAGAAGTATAGCGGAACAACCTCACCCCAAGAGCATCTAATGGCCTACGAAGCAACAATGATGACGCAAGAGCGGAATGACGCCACTTACTGCCGACACTTCATCGGAATCCTGGAAGGTAGGGCACTTAAGTGGCTAGATAGTATCCCTCGTCACAACATTCATAGCTTCGACGAGCTCTGTCGCGTCTTCACAGAAAACTTCATGACTTTTTAGAAGACCGAGAAATGCTCGGAAGACCTCTTCAACATCTGTCAAGAAAAGAAGGAACCGATGAAGGATTACGATGAATGCTTCAATGACGAGTGCCTAGAGATCACCGATCTCAACCAAACGATACCCTGCATGGCCTAAGTCAAAGGCATTGTCAGAGGAATTGAAATCTTAAATGATTTTGTTCACAAGAAATTGAGGAAGGAGAAACTCACCCTGCCCTTCGTCCGAGCCTAATCGTCCAATCTATTCACAGCTTGGGAAAGGTCCGGACGAGACGTAGTGAACGGGGGGCATCGACGAGAGAAGCAGTATGATGACAAGCTGAGACCATCAAGGAACGAAAGAAAAAAGGCTGAAACGTTGACAGTCGAGAAGCCCCAATCCAAGAAGAAAGCACTAGGAAGAGGGGGAGGTAGAAGCGGGTTCAAAGGGCGAGGGAAGCCCGAAAGAAAAATGCCGGAGAGCCCCGCTGTGAATCAAATCTTGAATTGCAATCAGGAAGCTATCTTGGCAAAAATTGACCCCAAACTGCTACCCGACCCAACCCCAATGAAGGAAGAAATGGAGAAGAGTTATCTCTTTTGCCAATACCACAAAGAGCACGGGCACAATACGAGGTACTGCCGAGAAATAGGTTCACACTTTGAAAAATTGGCCAAGGAGGGGATACTCAATTCCTTCCTTAAAGATAGGGGTGCGACCACCGTCCCGCCAGGCCAGGGGGCAACAGTAGAGCATGTGGCCTCAGGATCCTCTTCGGAATCCTACGAACTGGCTGTCATCTCGGGTGGCCCGGCAGGAGGTAGTCTTACAAACAAAACAAGACGAGCTCACCTCAGATCCCTCGATGAAATCATGTTGATTGAGGAAGTTCCCAAGTTCGGGAAACCAATCACTTTTCATGAAACGGACATGAGGCCCCTCCAGTTCCCTAATGACAACCCCCTCCTTATCGAGGTGAAAGTTGCCAACACGTTGGTAAAAAGAGTCCAAATAGATACGAGAAGCTTAGTTGATGTGATCACAGCCAGTTGCCTCATGGAACTAGGCTATAACTCGGACAAAGTGATACCCTGCACTCACTCAGTGGTAGGCTTCGGCGGGAACAAATTCCTATCGATGGGAAGTATCCAACTCCCGGTAAGGATAGGATCGAAGAACGAAGCCAGGCGTATCGTCTCGGAGTTCCTCGTCGTCAACGTCCCGCTCCCGGACATTGTCCTCCTCGGGAGAGCGACGCTGAATAAAATCAATGGAATGCCCAACATGATGCTACTCACGTTGAAATTCCACAGGGACGACGGGGAAGTAGGGAAGATCCTCGATGATCAGAAAGCAGCTCAGACATGCTACGTCCAGTGCTTGAACAACAAGAACATCATTCCAGAGAAAACGCTGCCACCTTCGAGGCCAACTCCTTGGTCCCTGCTGAGAGCAGCTCTAGGAAGCGGAAGAAAGAAAATCACGCACTAAGAGTCGTTGTAAAGATAGAGGATGTTACCCCCACGAAGGAGGAGAAGGGAAGGAAGTACAGAGCCCCATGGTAGACATCATCCCACCAGAGGTCGCCGACGCAAGGATCGAAGAAAGAGAGAGAGAGCCACCCCTTCGGGTGGCAAGGTGCAGGCCATCCTGGACCCCTCTTGTCCAGAACGAGTCACATAACTTGGTGACGAGGTGGATGAGACAACCAAAGAAGAACTGACGAAGCTCCTCCGCGAGTACCAAGACGTCTTTGCCTTCGGACTAGACAAAATGCCCGGCATCGGGCATCGACAGATCTCTGATGGAACACAAACTTGGAATAAACCCCGAGCTTAAGCCTGTTATGCAAAAGAAGAGACATCTAGGCAAAGAGCGAAGCCGAGCCGCGTCGGCCGAAGTGAAGAAGCTTCTTGAGGCCGACTTCTTAAGAGAATGCCGATACCCTAAGTGGCTCGCCAACATTGTGATGGTGAAGAAGGCAACCGGAAGCTGGAGAATGTGTGTCAGCTATACTCATTTGAACAAGGCCTTCTCGAAGGACCACATCTCGCTCCCAAGGATAGACAAGCTTGTTGACTCCACCACGGGACATGAACTCTTAGGTTTTATGGATGCCTACTCCGGATACCATCAAGTCTTCATGGAGAAGAAGGACCAAAGCTCAACGGCCTTCATCACCGACAACGAAGTCTTTTGCTATACCATGATGCCTTTCGGCCTGAAAATCACGTACGCCACCTTCCAGAGGCTCGTCCAAAAGGTCTTCGGAGGGAAAATTTGTAGAAACCTCGAAGCCTATGTGGACGACCTCATCACCAAGAGCGTGAAGTCTTCTGACCACGTGGGAGACCATAGAGAAACATTCGAAACTTTAAGAAGAAACAAAATGAAGCTGAACCCGAAGAAGTGTGTTTTCGGAGTGAGAGGAGGAAAATTCTTGGGTTTCATGGTAAGCGGAAGAGGCATCGACACAAACCCAGAGAAGGTGAAGGCTGTGATCGACATGGAGCCACCTCATTGTGTCAAAGATGTTCAAAAGTTGACAAGGTACATCGCAGCCCTCAACTGGTTCGTCTCCAAGTCCGCAGACAAGTGTGCACACTTATTTTCGGCACTTAGGAAGGGGACGAAGTTCGAATGGAGTGATGAAGTGCAAGAAGCCTTTGAGAAGCTGAAGCTGTAATTGGGCTCCTTCCCAAAAATAACTTCACCAAAGCCAGGGGAGAGACTTTTCCTCTACCTCGCCGTCTCCGAAAAGGCCGTCGCATCAGTCCTCGTCACGGAGGAAGAGAGGAAACAAGAGCCCGTCTACTTCACTAGTCATTCTTTGTGCGGTGCTGAGTTCCGCTACTCCACCTCGTAAAAAGTTCTCCCTCGGAGTTCTCATCAGCTCCAAGAAGCTTAGACCCTACTTCTAGAGCCATCTGGCAACCATCTTATACTGGACAAGCTGGACTCGTCCGGAAGAGCGCACGTGTGGGCTCACGAGCTTACTGACTATGATATTTTGTATGAGCCCAGGAGGGCGATAAAGAGCCAAGTCCTCGCAGACTTCTTAGCCGAGATGACGCCTTCAGAAAAGACGCCAAGTTACTGGACCGAGCCCTGGTCGATGAGTGTGGACGGCTCGTCGTGCAAGAGCAGAAGCGGGTCGGGCATCGTCATCACTTCGACCGAGGGGGATATGTTCGAGTACGCAATGAGATTTGGGTTCCAAGCGTCCAACAACAAGGATGAGTATGAAGCCCTCATCGCCGGGATGAAGATGGTCCAATCCACAGGGGCAAAGAAACTCAAAGTGAGGATGGACTCCCAGCTCGTCGTCTCACAGATCTCCGGAGACTACGAGGCCAAAGGAGAAGGAATGAAGGCATACCTTGGAAAAGTCCAGGAGATGATCAATCACTTCAAAGAAGTGGTAGTAGAACACATCCCGAGGTTGGAGAACCACCATGCCGACGCGCTGGTTCAGCTAGCCAGCTCGTCAGCCGAAGGAGTCTCCCAGAACAGCTTTTGGGAAGAAAAGGAGAAGAAGAGTATTGAACCAGACGTCGAAGTCTTCCTTCTCGACCGTAGAGATGAATGGATAGAGCCATTGTTGGCGTGGCTGGGGGAAGGAAAGCTCCCCGACGATGAGAAGGAAACGAAGAAATTCAAACTAGAGCTAAATGGTTCAAACACAGAGATGGTACTATGTACAAGAAAGGCCTTAGCCACCCACTACTTAAATGCATCTCAAAGATGCAAGGGAAGGAAATCATCCGAGAAGCCCATGCCGGCATCTTTGGCGCTCATCAAGGAGAGGGGGGCCGTGGCCCACAAAATCCTAAGGCTAGGTTTCAATTGGGCCACTCTGAAGAGTGACGCGGCCAAGATGATCAAGAGTTGCGAAAAATGCCAAGTCTTCGCGCTGGTCCAGAAACTCCCCTTCGCCGAGTTGACGCCGATCATATCTCCAATGCCCTTTCACCTCTAGGGCATGGACATAGTAGGCCCCTTCCCGTAGGCTCCAGGATAGTTGAAGTACGCCATCGTTGCCATCAACTACTTCACCAAGTTGATCGAAGCAAGGGCCGTTAAGAACATAACCGTAGCCAATGTGAAGAATTTCATCCTTGAGAACATCCTCACACGTTTTGGTACCCCCCGAAGCATCATCTTCGACAACGGCCGACAATTTGACACGCCGAAGCTCACCAACTAGTTGGAAGAGTATGGGGTGAGGCAAATTTCACAGCTTTGGCAAGGCCCCAGACGAACACGCAAGTAGAATCAAGCAACAAGATCTTGGTGAATAGAATTAAGAAGAAACTTGACAAAGCCAAGCGGCTATGGGCCGACATGGTAACCGAAGTCCTATGGGCGTCGAGAACAACTGAGAAGGCTATCCGGGAGAAACACCCTTCAACCTTGTCTACGAGTCCGAAGCGGTACTTCTGCTGGAGCTGGCCAACAAGAGTCCGAGGGTCGAAACCGAGACAAATGATGAAAGGAGGAAGCATGACCTCGACCTCCTCCCAGAGGTACGAGGAAACTCATTGTTGAGGGCCGAAATCTACAAGCAAAGGATGACAAGAGCCTTCAACCGGAGAGTGAAAGCGAGAAAGCTCAATGTGGGGGACCTTATCTTGAGAACCATGGAATCCGTGGGAAATTATGAAGAAGAGGGGAAGATGACACCCAACTGGGAGGGACCCTACAAGGTTACGAAAGTCATAAATTCAAAGACTTGACGATTGGAAACCCCGGAGGGAAGGACGATAGGCAGGACCTGGAACATCAACAATCTCCGGAAGTTTTCACATAGGACGCGGTCTCATCATGGAGCCTCGTCAGGGTAGGCACCCTTCAATAGCCTCTTTTGATTCCTAGACTTCTCTAGATGACGGGTTAGGCTCCCCCCAAGAAGCCTCTTATCCATTTCTCGAGGCCATTGGCCGAGAGGGGTAGGCTCCCCTCAAACAACCTTTATCTATTTTGTGAGGCCTTCGACCATCAAGGGTCAGCTCCCACAAGAAGCCTGGAATGGATTTTCTTTCGGCTCTTACACCTTTTCGTCTATATATTGCCTTGAAAAATTTTTCTTCAGAAAAACTTCGATAGACGAAGCCCTATTAGGGGGGCAAATAAGCTTAGTCAAT
>ONZA01003266.1:23042-35291 GCA_900322205.1 Kewa caespitosa
GGTTAGACGAAGCCCCACCACGGGGGCAAATGAACTTAGTCTACGTCACGGTTAGACGAAGCCCCACCACGGGGGCAAACGAAGTTTGTCTGAGACACGGCTAGACGAATCCCCACCCTGGGGGAAAATGAACTTAGTCTACGACACGGATAGACGATACCCCACCCTGGGGGCAAATGAACTTTGTCTACGACACGGTTAGACAAAGCCCTACCCTAGGGGTAAGAAACAAATACCTTCATTCAAGTCCACAAGACGTAAAAGTGGACGAAAGGCAAATGTAGAAATCAAATGCAAAAGACAATAAAAATGAAGAGATGAGACCCCGTCCTAGGGGGGCAGATGATCATCAAATTCTCTTATATTTCATTAAAATCTTTCACAAAGGTTCCGACATACAATAAAAAAGTACAAAGATGAAAGCCACATGCTTAAAGAAAAATAATACGCCAAGTTCTTCCGTGCGGGGGAGAGAGCCCCCGAGCTCTGGCAGAGGGGGCACTCGGACAAAGCCGCGGGAAAAGGATTGGGAGCCCCAATGGGAGGAAGATGGGCGTGGAGGGGGGAGGACGGAGACGTGGCTTAATACGTCGATTTCCAACTTGGAGAAATGCTTTCTAGGCACGCTCCACTGTTGAATGCAACAACACATTCAAGACGCCGGCTCCACCACACCTTCTCCCAGCTCCAGCACTCCGCTCTCCCTAAGAGACGAGATGCAGCAGTCAGGCGAAGCTGCCTCTCTAAGTCCCCAAAAGAGAAAACAGCGAGGGGCATCAGAACGGGCGGAAGCTCATCTTCTAGACTGCGAATGGAAAATGGACGACCACCACCAGCAAACCATTCGGTGGGCTGAAGGCCCGAAGATGAGCTGGCCGACCCCGAACCGACCGGCATCCCCTAATAACTCATGGATGTTAATCATCGGAGAGTAATGAGATAAGCAAATCGACCCCAAGGAGGCCACGATCGTCAAAAAGTGTTAAACATGGATCGAACGTGGGGACGAGACCACAAGGGTCGTCATTGCCACGGACGAAGCCCGTATCCCCCTCGGAGAGAAGGGAGAAAGAAGTGAAAAAGAAAGAAAAATGAGGGAAGAAAGGGAAAGCTACAAGGAGAAAGTGACCCAAGGGCCTCCCTTTTATAGGCAAAGTCAAGCACGGTCAACGACTCAGATCGTTTGAGAAAAACAGGGGATGCGCGACACATGGTGTAACGTCCCCCAAGAAGGTAATGAAGGCAATTCAGAGCATTTCCCAAAGAGATAATGCCTCGATCCGCGAGCCTCATTAAAAAGCACCATAAATTTTAAGTGTTGAAGACAAAGATCCCACCCTCACTGCTTCTACGAGCATGCAACACAAGACGAAGGCCCAACCCTCGTCAGATCCACATCGTCGCCTACGCCCAGCCCTACTCGAGTGGGGGCAAGTGGATCAAGGGCAACTACAGTGGACGAAAGACAACTTCCTCTCGTCCACTGTCTAACCAAATTTCTCTAGCTCCTGCCATACCTAATAAAGACCACTCGACCAAGGCCATGAAAGAAGAACGAAGCATTACACAACAAAGTTCGATGATTTCCATTGCAAAAATAAGCATGTTCAAGATTCATTACAATACAAAAGTAACAAATACAACTCTTCTCAAGACGAATGGAGAGGGGGGAAGAAACATTAGTTGCATCATCTTCGACGACATCATGGTCTTGGGGCGAAGAGACACCCCCGGCAGCACCCTCAAGGGGAGACAGATCCTCACCAGTCCTTTGAATCTCTTAGTCCTCATCAAAAGCACCCTCGACGTGAGTCCCAAGGTGATCCCCGATCGCATCCAGGAAGTCGGTGTTGAAGTCCGAGAGGTCAGCAAGTAAGGCCTTGCTGTAGTGATCCCGAGGGTTCCACCCCAGCTCCTCAGAGTATGTCGCCTTAGCCATTGATGTATCCTCCCCCGCCTAGGATAGGAGCATCACGACTTGTCTTTCCTACAAGGCCGAGCAGCCCTCCTCGTAGTCGAAAATGGCCATGAAGGGCTCCCAGAGGCTTTCTAGGAACACCTGCTCGGAGGCGACCATCTCATCTTCCAAAGACTTGTAAGCAGCTTTTGCCGCCTCCATCTCAGACTTCTTCTTGGCAAGCTCGGATTCAAGAGCTGCGACCTTCTTCTTCTCTTTAGCCGTAATGAAATATAAGAGAGTTAGGTGACGATCTTCCCTCTAGGACGGAGTCTCGTCTCTTCTTCTTTACTGCACTTCTACTTTTTGCCTTTCATCTAACTTTGCGTGTTATGAATGTCATCCGGAGTTCTTTGTCCTCTGCCCCCGTGGGGAGGGGGTCTCGTCTATTCGTGACGAGGACTAAGTGTTCCCAGGGTGGTCCTAGTCTATTCGTGACGTAGACTAAGTTCAATCGCCCCCATGACGGGCTTCGCCTATCCGTGACAAAGGCTTAGTTTATTTAGCCCCCGTGAAGGGGCTTCGTCTATCGAAGTTTTTCGAAAGAAAAATTTTTGTAAGGCAAAATATAGACGAGAAGGCGTAAAAGCCGAAAACAAATCCATTCCTAGCTTCTTGGGGGAGCCGACCCCTGATGACTGAATGCCATGCGAGAAGAAATAAGGCTACTTGGGGGAGCCTACCCCTAATGGCTGAATGCCATCCAAGAAGAAATAAGGCTATTTGGGGGAGCCTACCCCTGATGGTTGAATGCCTTGAAAGAAGAAATAAGGTTGCTTGGGAGAGCCTACCCTTGGTGCCTGAATGCCATGCAAGAAGAAATAAAGCTGCTTGGGGGAGCCTACCCCTGGTGGATGAATGCCGTGCAAGAAGAAATAAGGCTGTTTGGGGGAGCCTACCTCTCTCGGCCGAATGCTCGAGGAATGGATAAGAGGCTTCTTGGGGGTGCCTACCCCGTCATCAAGAGAAACTCTAGGAATCAAAAGAGGCTATTGAAGGGGAGCCTACCTTGATGAGGCTCCATGATAAGACTGCATCCTAAACGAAGAACTTTCAAAGATTGTTGATGTTCCAGGGCTGCCTATCTTCCTTCCCTCCGTGGTTTCCAATCGGTAAGTCTTTGAATTTTTTTTCTTCCGTAACCTTGTAGGGTCCTTCCTAGTTGGGCGTCATCTTCCCTTCTTCGTTTTTCCTTCCCATGGATTCCATGGTTGGCAAGACAAGGTCCCCCACATTGAGCTTTTTCGCTCTCACCCTGCGGTTGAAGGCTCTTGTCATCCTTTGCTTGTAAATTTTGGCCCTCAACAGTGAGTTTCCTCGTATCTCTGGGAGAAGGTTGAGGTCATGCTTCCTCCTTTCATCGTTTGTCTTGAGGTCAAAGTTTTCGACCCTCTGACTCTTGTTGGCTAGCTCTAGCGGAAGTACTGCTTTAGACCCATAGACAAGGTTGAAAGGTGTTTCTCCCGTGATGGCATTCTCCGTGGTTCTTGACTCACATAGGACTTCCGTTAACATGTCAGCCCATAGCCCCTTGGTTTTGTCAAGCTTCTTCTTGATGCCATTCACCAGGATTTTGTTGCTTGATTCTACCTGACCATTCGTCTGGGGCCTCGCCACGGCTGTGAAGTTTGCCTTCACTCCATGCTCTTCCAGCCAATCGGTGAGCTTTGGCGTGTCGAACTGCCAACCATTCTCAAAGCTGATGCTTCGAGGGGAGCCGAAATGTGTGAGCATGTTCTCCAGGATGAACTTCTTCACATCAACAATGGTTATGTTTTTAACGGCGCTTGCTTGGATCCACTTGGTGAAGTAGTCGACGGCAACGATGGCGTACTTCAGCTATCCCGGTGCCTGTGGGAAGGGGCCTACTATGTCCATGCCCCATAGGTGAAAGGACATTGGAGATAGGATCGGCGTCAACTCGGCGGAGGGGAGCTTCGAAACTGGCGTGCAGACTTGGCATTTTTCGCATTGATTATCTTGGTTGCGCCACTCTTGAGAGTGAGCGAGTAGAAACTGAGCCTTAGGATTTTGTGGGCCACGGTCCTCCCTCCTTGATGAACGCCACAAATGCCAGGCTTCTCGAATGATATCCTTCCCTTGCGTCTTTGAGATGCATTTTAGTAGCGGGTGGCTTTCTTTTACAAAGTACCATCTTTGAGCTCGAACCATTTAGCTCTAGTTTGGATTTTCTTGGCTTTCTCATCGTCGGGGAGCTTCCCTTCCCCCAGCCAGGCCGTCAATGGTTCCATCCATTCATCTCTACGGTCGAGAAGGAAGACTTCGGGGTCTGGTTCAATACTCCTCTTCTCCTTCTCTTCCCAAAAGACATTCTAGGAGAGTCCTTCGGCTGACAAACCGGCTAGCCGAGCCAGTGCGTCAGCATGGTGGTTCTCCGACCTCGGGATGTGTCTACTATCTCTTCTTCGAAGCGCTTGATCATCTCCATGACTTTTCCAAGGTACTCCTTCATTCCTTCTCCCTTGGCCTCGTAGTCTCCAGAGATCTGTGAGGCGACGAGCTGAGAGTCCATCCTTACTTTAATTTTATTCACCCCAAAGGATTGGGCTATCTCCATTACAGCGATGAGGGCTTCGTACTCAACTTTGTTGTTCGAGGCTTGGAAACCAAATCTCATTGTGTACTCGAAGGTATCCCACTCTGCCGAAGTGATGACGATGCCCGCCCCAGTTCCGCTCTTGCACGACGAGCCGTCCACACTCATCGACCAGGACTCGGTCCAGTAACTTGGCGTCTTCTCCGAAGGCATCTGCTCGGCCAAGAAGTCTGCGAGGGCCTGGCTGTTGATCGCCCTCCTGGGTTTGTATGAAATGTCGTAGTCGGTGAGCGTGTGAGCCCACACCTGCTCTCTTCTAGATGACTCCAACTTGCCAAGTATTTTCTTTAGGGGTTGATTTGTTAGGATGGTTACCGAATGGCTCTTGAAGTAGGGTCTAAGCTTCCGAGAGCTGATGAGAACTCTGAGGGTGAACTTCTCTGGGGTCAAGTATCAAAACTCGGCACCGCTCAAAGCATAGCTGGTTAAGTAGACGTAGTCCTCCTTCCTATCTTACGACTGAGACGACGGCCTTTTTAGAGACGGCGAGGTAGAGGAAAAGTCTCTCCCCTAGCTTTGGTGAAGCAATTTTGGTTAGGGAGCTTATGTACAGCTTCATCTTCTCAAAGGCTTCTTGTGCCTCATGACTCCATTTGAACTTCGTCCCCTTCCCGAATGCCGAGAAGAAGTGCGCGCACTTGTCGGCAGACTTGGAGACAAATCGGTTCAGGGCCGCGATGCACCTAGTCAGCTTTTGAATGTCTTTGACACATTTGGGCGGCTCCATGTCAATCACGGCCTTCACCTTCTCCGGGTTCGCGTCGATGCCTCTCTCGCTTACCATGAAACCCATTCCTCCCCTCACCCCGAAGAGACACTCCATCGGGTTGAGCTACATCTTGTTTCTCCTTAGAGTTTCGAACATTTCTCTCTGGTCTTCCGCGTGGTGAGAAGACTTCACGCTTTTGGTGATGAGTTCGTCCACATAGGCTTCGAGGTTCCTACCGATTTGCCCTCTGAAGACCTTTTGGACGAGCTTCTAGAAGGTCGTGCCGGCGTTCTTCAAGCCAAAGGGCATCATGGTATAGCAAAAGACTCCGTCGTCGGTGATGAAGGCCATTGAGCTCTGGTCCTTCTTCTTTACGAAGACTTGATGGTATCCGGAGAAGGCATCCATGAAACTCAAGAGTTCATGTCCCGTGGTGGAGTCCACAAGCTTGTCTATCCTCGGGAGCGGGAAGTGGTCCTTTGGGCAGGTCTTATTCAAATCAGTGTAGTCGACACACATCCTCCAGCTCCCGGTCGCCTTCTTCACCATCACAACGTTGGTGAGCCACTTGGGGTACTGCCATTCTCTTATGAAGCCGGCCTCAAGGAGCTTCTTCACTTCGGACGACGCGGCTCGGCTTTGCTCTTCGCCTAGATGTCTCTTCTTCTGCTTAACGAGCTTAAGCTTGGGGTTTATTCCAAGTTTGTGCTCCATGAGAGAACTGTCGATGCTGGGCATTTCGTCTGGTTCGAAGGTGAATACTTCTTCGTACTCGCGGTGGAGCTTTGTCAGCTCCTCCGTGGTGGTCTCATCCAGCTTGTCACCAAGGTATGTCACTCGTTACGGACGAGACGGGTCCAGTATGACCTCCACTTTGCCACCCGAAGGGATGGCCCTCTCTCTTTCTTCGATCCTCGCTTCGGCGACCTCTGGTGGGACAATGTCTACCATGAGGCATTGAACTTCCTTCCCCTTCTCTTCCTTCGTGGGGGTAACATCTTCTATTTTTACAATGACTCTTTCTACGAGAATTTCCCTCTTACAATTCTTCGAGCTGTTCTCGGTGGGGGCGAAGGAGTTGGTTTCGGCGGGCGGTAGCGTTTACTCTGGAACTACGTTCTTGTTTTTCAAGCACTGGACGTAGCATGTCCGAGTTGTTTTCTGATCACCGAGGATCTTCCCTACTTCCCCGTCGTCCCTATGGAACTTCAACGTGAGTAGCATCATGTTGGATGTTCCATTGATTTTGTTCAGCATCGGTCTCCCAAGAAGAACGTTGTATGGGAGTGGGACGTTGACGACGAGGAACCCCGAGACAACGAGCTTGGCTTTGTTATTCGGTCCTATCCTGAGCGGGAGTTGAATACTCCCCATCGCCGAAGCCCACCATCGGGTGAGTGCTTGGCGTCACCTTGTCCGAAGTGTAGCAAAGATCCATGAGGCAACTGGCTGTGATTATGTCTACTGAGCTTCTTGTGTCTATCAGGAGCCTCTTTACCAACGTAGTGGCAACCTTCACCTCAACGATGAGCGGGTCGTCGTGAGGGAAGTGGAGGGGCCTCATGTCCGATTCATCGAAAGTGATCGGCTTCCCGAACTTGGGAACTTCCTCGATCAGCATGATTTGATCAATGGATTTGATCAATGGATTTGAGGTGAGCTCGTCTTGCTTTGTTCATGTGACCACCTCCTGCCGGGCCACCCGAGATGACAGCCACTTCGTAGGAGTCCAAAGAGGATCCTAAGGCCACAGGCTTGGGTGCTGCCCCTTGGCTAGGCGGGACGATGGTCGTACCCTTATCTTTCAGGAAGGAATTGAGTTTCCCTTCCTTAGCCAATTTCTCAAGGTGTAAACCTAGCTCCTGATAGTACCTCATACTGTGCCTGTGCTCTTCGTGGTATTGGCAAAAGAAGTAGTTTTTCTCCCTGCCTTCTTTCAACGGGGTTGGGTTGGGTAGCAGTTTGGGGTCGATTTTTGCCATGACAGCTTCTTAATTGCAATTTAAGACTCGATTCACTGCTGGGCTCTCCGGCATTTTTCTTTCAGGCTTCCCTCGCCCTTTGAAACCGCTTCTACCTCCCGCTCTTCCCGGTACTTTCCTCTTGAACGGGGGCTTCTCGACGGTAAGCGTTTTAGCCTTTCTTCTTTGGTTCCTTGATGGTCTTGGCTTGTCATCATACTGCTTCTCTCGTCGTTGCCCCCCGTTCACTACATCTCCTCCGGACCTTTCCCAAGGTGTGAATAGCTTGGACGAGTAGGCTCGGACGAAAGGCAGGTGGAGCTTCTCCTTCTTCAACTTCATGTGTTCGAAATCCTTCAAGATTTCACTTCCTCTGATGATTCCTTAGACGTAGGCCATGCATGCTACCGTCTGGTCGAGATCGGTGATCTCTAGGCACTCGTTGCTGAAGCGTTTGTCGTAATCCTTCATCGGTGCCTTCTTTCCATGACAAATGTTGAAGAGGTCTTCTGAGCATTTCTCGGTCTCTTAGCAAGTCATGAAATTTTTGGTGAAGACGCGACATAGCTCGTCGAAGCTTTGAATGCTGTGACGAGGGAGGCTATCTAGCCACTTAAGCGCCCGACCTTCTAGGGGTCTGACGAAGTGTTGGCAATAAGTGGCGTCGTTCTGCCCTTGCGTCATCATTGCTGCCTCGTAGGCCATTAGATGCTCTCGAGGTGAGGTTGTCCCGTTATACTTCTTCATCTTTCCAATCCGAGAGTTCAGGTTCAAGGGATAAGCCATGATCTCTTCACTGAAAGGGACCTTCATGGGAAAGTCTTGGCTTATCTCCAACCCCCTGAAGCTCTTCTAGATGTTGTCGTAGTCCCTCGGCCCTAAGCGGGTTAGGACGTGACCATTTTGCCCCCTTAGCCTTTCGGCGTGCTTTCGTCGGATGACCTCCCTAATGTCTTCTTTCTTAGGGCTCCACCTCCCTTTTCGAAGCCCTCATCCTCCTCTTCATCGATTCAATGGAAGGTTGGAGGTCTGGTATGCTTCCTTTAGGCATTCCATGCCCCTTCGCGCTCTCGCTTTGTCCTGAGGCTTTCGACTTGCTCCTGGACTTTGACGAGGAGGAGTTGGAACCGCGCAGGCTGAAAGGGGGTCTTTAGCACCTTGGTGGTGCGCGAATATGAGTCGCGTTTGCTCTTTGAGCGCTCATTCATCTTCTTCGCAGCACCTTCGTCCGAGCTCTTCGTCGCTCCGACATGCTGAAGGATGTTCTCTTGGAGGGTCGTGCACATCTTATGCATGTGCCGCAAGATGTTGCCCTTCATCCCCCCGTGGACGAGGCCGACTAGTCTTCTTCGTGGTTCGACATTGAACTCGGCTGCCTTGATTCAGGTGTTTGTATGTTTTTTTTGTTCCTCAATCTCAAGCAACCTTAGCTGGCCACTCCCCACAGACGGCGCCAAATGTTTCGGATGATTTTGGGTACAGGGAGTGGACCCTCGAACACTCAAAGGGTTGAAAACCTCGGCTGCTTGAGATGAGGAGAAATGCGACATGCTTCGTCGGAAGAGGGGTACCTGCGCAAAGAACGCACGTGAACTTCCCCCGGCGTGACCCGGGGAACGGTCCTCCGATGATCAAGTTAGTAAGGAGAGTCCAAGAAGAAAGGATTTGCCCGAAGGGGCGAATTGAATGCTCTTTAGGGCACTCAAATCTTTCGTGAGAAACGGGAGAGACTTGAATACTCTAGAGAGAGAAAGTGTGGAATCTCACTTAGAACCATTTTGTTCTTCTTTTTCTCTCTTTGATTTCTTCTTACCTTGAAAGAAGTGTTGGCCTCCTATTTATGGGCATTTCCCAAAGAATGTTAGGGTTATGGCGTGTCCACTGGGAAGACGCCACGTGGACATGCCTTCCTTGGGCCTAGCATGGAAATGGACCTATATGGGCAGCCAATCCGTCTTGGGCACGCGCAAGGCACGTGCTCCTCCTCGTATCTTCTAGAAGCTTCCATGAACGCATGCTTCGCCAAGGGTGGTCCTCTCCCGGCTCCGAAGTGGCCTCATCGGCTACGCATACCCTTCGTCCCTCTCCCTACCAGACCTCTCGTTGAAGAAGGGAAGAGAGGCCGCACGTACTGCTTCCCGGGGTGCCCCTCGTCCCGTCCCCAAAAAGGGGGGCGGAGGGTCATACGCCGAAACGCGCAAGGTAGAGGGAGGGATAGTGGTACGGTTATCTCATTGGAGGCCCACCGAGAGGCATTCATCGTAGGGGGGACGAATGGGCCGAGAAGGAAGTCCCATTTTGTAATGGCGGTGGCGGTGATGGGGTGGAGAGGGGTCTGGGCTAGGAAGGGAGCCCATACCGAGTCCATCCAAACAGGGTCCATGGGCTTGGAAAGGGGCCCAGTTCGAATCCACCCAAACATCTGGTTTTGTATTTTTGCGATTTTTTGTGGCTTTTTATAACTGGGAAAAATATGTAAAATGTATAAAAAAAAATGCTAAGAATTTTCTGGAGAGTGATTTCTGGTTGCTGGGAGCTTTTTGTCAGAGATTAGGGTGTGATTAAGATATATGCCGCAAGATAATGCATGGGTTTATATAGGATCGAAAATTTAACGCACCACAACCCAGCGAATATGAAGAAATTCGTTGGGACATGTGGCGATTATGCCTAAATTCGATCAGTACCCAACGAATACGGTGATATTCGGTGGAAACAGAACCATGTACCTAGGTGAAACAGTCAGGATAGCTCAGTAGAAAGAAAATAAGAGAGAAATTTGTTTCAAAACCCAGCGAATATGGTGATATTCGTTGGGTGCCAAGCGATTTTAGGCGAATTGGCTGGGTGGGCAGTATGTGTATTTGTAATTGCTGGCTTTTCAGCTTTCTCGCATGTTAAGCTTTGGCTTTCCTTGGCCGGAAAGGTTACGGGAAGGATCCAGAAGCTCGTTTGGTGAGATCAAATGACCATTTTGCCCTTGGACTTCGTTTGACCTCGGTTTTTATTAATTCGCGTACTAAAAATATCCGAAAAAGGTTCCGGAAGCTAGTTATCATCATAGTGTCATAGGGGCAACACTATTTTTTTGTCAACACTATCATTTTGTATGTTCTTGATATTTATTAACAAGAGCATGCCAAGAAAAACTGGATCAATAATTGCTTTCTTTCACTTTATCACTAAAATAATCGTCACAGCATTAGGGTTCCTTCTCTGGGTTTAAGACCTAGTTTTCTTTTGTCTTTTGCTTTATTTATCATTGAATGATGTTGTGTAATCTCTTTTAACCATAATTTGATAATAAAGTTGTTAAATCTTACCCGAAAGAAGTGAAAACGACAAAAACACTAAAAACACAAAAAAGAGGATTTTTATTTGGGTTAGGGCTTCAGCTTCTGTTTCCTTGTTTCTGACCTGATGCGCCTTTTCCCTTTATTTCATTTAATGAATATGGGTTTTATAAAGTGTTTTGGATGAGATTCTCTTACGTGTAACATAATTTGATGGACCTTTAAATCGATCAATGCATGTTGTCGCTTATGATCAGATTCTGATCGTTACAATTTTGCTGCTGTTTTAGGTTTTAGGTGACTTGTTTTTCAATTTTTTTTCAAATTAATTATAGCTATTATGGTTCTTTTTTACGACATAATGATTAGATCACAAAAAACAAGTAAATTTGAAGCCCAAACTAACCTTCACAATTATTGCTACAAATTTGCCAAAAAAAATCTAATTGACATGAAAAGAGATTTTGGGTTCTTTGGGGCAGAAGCACATAGATGAAAGGCATGGAAATGTTTAGTATTTGTGTAGTAATATTTTATTGCTTAGGGGCAACGAGGTCGGGTAAAAAAACATCTGGTTTTTTGGGCTAGATCATGGGCCAACGGGTAACATACTGGGCATGGGTTTTTGGGTTTTGCAATGTTAGCATTTTGCTATGGTGCACGGCACTTGCATCGACAAAGTTTTAGGGTTTCCATGAATCCTTAGGCCACATGGCTTGTGTGTGTGGGTGAGCAACTTCGGCCGTAAGGGCCTGAGACCAAAGCATGCCATTGGCATCGAAAAAGGTTCAGTTGGATGGGCCAAGACCGAATTGGATTCGGTCAAATCCTAGTGTGGCCATGTGGGTTATGGACTTTGGTAGCCCATGAGCTGAAATCCAGGCCTCCACTAGTTGTGTGAATCATGGGCTTAGGCCCATTAGCTCACATAAGGCCAAACGGGGTAGTTTTGAATGCCGATGACTGAAGAATTTGGACAAACCCTAGAAATGGCCGTGTGAGTCATGAGAAGTGGTAGTTCATCGGCTCAGACGGGCCTCCCATTGAGCCATATGGGTCATGGTTTGAGGCCCATGGGCCCATTTGGATCCAAGTGGGCCGTGGCTTGTTGTGGGCCTTTGTGGTCCATAGGTACGCACAGGCCCATCTCAAGCCATGTTGGCCATGGGCTTTAGGGCCCATGGGCTTGCATGGACATGAGTAGGGAGCCATGTGGGACAAGGACGAACAAAGGGTCTTTCATTGGCCCAAACGGGTGTGTGGACCTTTGAGACGTAGTCACACGTCTCGTTTAGGCGACACAACCCAAATTTAAAGTCCAATTTAATTATTAATGGTATTAATCAATAGTTAAACTGAAACATTAATCATTTAAAAAATAAAAACCAAATAGTTTATGGATTATGCCTAGTTTACTTGATTGATCATATGTCTACGTATTTTAAATGTGATGTTTATAAGCATATTTTATATTATATATATTAAATTGAGTCACCCATATGATATGAGTGAATGAATAATGTTTATTTATGATCTAGTATGGTCCATAATACGGTACTATCAACCATTTTGTATTTGTTGTAAAGGAAATACGACATTGTTTGTCCCCTTACTTTGAACGTAATTTATTAATTTCATATGGTAGTTTAATTACATTGCAAATACAAGACTTATAATGTGGAGATGAAGCGTTGGAGGAGTTCAACATTCAA
>ONZA01003279.1:685-13598 GCA_900322205.1 Kewa caespitosa
GGTAGGTTTTTACCAAAACATCCACCTTGATCTTCGCCCTCGCCGAAGGCACCCTCAGCATGAGAACCAAGGTGGTCCCCGGTGGCATCCAAGAAGTCGGTGTTGAAGTCCGAAAGATAGACGAGCGAGCTCTTGCTATAGCGATCTTGTGGCTTCCACCTCAGCTCCTCAGCATAAGCTGCCTCGGTTGTTGATGTATCTTCTCCCGCTTGGGACATGAGCATCACGACGCGCCTCGCCAACAAGGCCGAGAAGCCCTCTTCAGAGTCGAAGATGGCCATGAAAGGCTCCCTGAGGCAGGTCAGAAATGTCTTCTCGGAGGCGACCACCTCGTCCTCCAAGGACTTGTAGGCGGCCATCACCACCTCCTTCTCCTCCTTCTCCTTGGTGAGCTCGACCTTAAGGGAAGCGACCTTCTCCCTCTCCTCGACGAGCTCAACCCTGACCGCAGCTATCTCAGCCTCGGCGGCAGCCAACTTTGCATCGACCTCAACCTTCTCCTTCTCAAGAGAGTCACAGCGTTGGGTCATTTGCTCCTTCTCCTTCTCGGCTTCCCTCCTTGACTTCTTGGCCCCTTCCATGGCCGAAATGGCCTCGTCCCGCTCCCTCTCAGCATCGAGGGACAACGCCTCCCGTAATTCTATCTTCGCACAATAGCGAGAAAGGAGCATCGCCTACGCAAAGGGAAAACAAAGTTAGCCAAGAAGACGAAGAGAATCCGAAAGCAACAAATAGCACAAAATATACCTCAGCAGCTAGACGACGGGCCATGCTCTAGGCAACACCAGGGCGGTCTTCCGGAAGCTTCTCATCCTCCTCAGTTACACACCTCTCCAGAAAAGAAGCGGCCACCTTCTTTCTCTCTTCAGGAGCACATGAGAGATAGCGGGGGAGGAAGCCCCTCAACTGAACCTCCACGATGGGCGAAGGAGGGGGAGAAAGGACGATGAAGGTTTCCTTCCCTTTGTCCTTGGCAGATACGGACGACCGATTCGGCACAGCTAGCCCTGTCACGATGGCCGTCGGGATGTCCCTCCTGGGACTCCTTTTCGAGAAGACTTCCACCACATCCATCAGCGCCTTTTCGATCCCCGAATTCTTTGGAGTTTTAGACGCCGAAGGTCCCTCCCTTTAGGGAGAAGACGAGGAAGCGACCATCTCCCTCTTGCGCTTCGTCCCAGCGCCCTTCTTCTCGACAATAAACATCTGCAAAGGAAAAGGATAATAAGGTGAGCAATGATACATTACAAACAGTAAGAAAATAACAAAGTGCGTGACTCACCGCCCTTGACTCAGCCAAGACGAGCCGACTTTTGGCCACGATCCTAGCACGGAAGTCTGCCTACGAGGAGACTTCCGTGTTATCCAGATCTGCCGTGTTGGACATCAGCGAATCACGAGCTTCGTCTACCAACACCAAAACAAGGAACATCAACAAGCAACGACAAAATACAAATTACATCAAAAACAAAACAAAGGAAGAATACCCCGGTCCATGGCGTCGCTGACCCCATGGAACGCTAAGAACTCCTCCTCCTCGAGCCACTTTCTCTCGGGTTTCCACCGCAGAGGGAACTTCACCAAAATCTTCGTGCCCACCTTCCGAAGCCTCTCTTCGTAGAAGAAGAGCTACTGAGCAGCCCTGTCCTCCGCCGAAGGTGCACCAAAGGAAGCCGGTCCCGGAGAGGAGTTCCACCGAGGAATACCGTCCAAGAAACCATTCTCATGGGCCCCAACGTTATAGTACTTGGATATCCAGCCCTCGTTCTTGGACGACATCGCCGAGCCAAAAACATACTCGGTTCTCGGCTCAAAGTAAAACAAGGAATTTACCCTCTGGTGCGGTCTGGGACCGTTGGTCACGATAGACCAAAGGCCGAGGGTGGGCATGACCTTATGCACATTGCAAAAAATAATAAAAGAAGTGATGTGTCCCCAAGTGTTGGGGACAAGCTAGGCCGGGGCAACGTTGAAGGCCCTCAACAAGGAGAGGGTGAAAGGTTGAAGGGGCAATCAGAAGCCGAAATCACCCAAAAGTTTATGAAAGGTGAGGGCGCCCTCAGGAGGGTCGACCATTGACCCCTCCTCCGGCGCTATCAAGATCGACCTCTCGTGGCCCCTAACCCACGACCAATACAACCTGCTCTCTTTGTCAGAAATTACCTATCCGCTGGGTATGGTACTCTGGTCCGAAGTCGAGCGCTCTCTCTCCTCCTCCGTCCTCTTCGGCCTCCTCTTCCTCACGGCCGCGACCATGCCCGCTAGGATGGTGTATGGAGGGAAGCAAGCTACGGTTATCGCTTCGGGCCCTAGAGCATGACGAGCTAGCTGGAACTGAGGCAAAGTAAAAGAAAAGTCAAACAACACTTACCAACAAACGGAACCAGCTCGGAACTTTCATCCCGAACACGCCCACTTCTTCTTGATTGCCTCGACTTGACGGCCTCGACGGACGGCGGATAGGTCTCGTCGCCAACCTTGTAGGGTGCTCTGCGAGTGGCTTGCTTTGTTCGGGCCATCCTTCTACCCACAGTCTTCCTACGGACGCGCCGAGCCTTCACCGGTACCGCCAAGCTCAACGAAGCCAAGGCACAACCATTATTTTTGTTATTGGTATCTTTACCTATAGCGTCGGTGTTTCTCTCTGACGGCTTATTACTAATGTCCTTTGGGTGAGGAGATTATGTACCCAATGAAAGGTTAGCCCCTTTCTCTCAGCCGACCGACGAGGGTTCCCCCCGTTTCACGGAGTTCATTCATGTCAATCTCTTCGCCAAGGCGGTCCTGGGACCAAATGGGTGCTCCTCCGGGGTCGGATTCCCCTAGACGAGGGGCCTTACCCCCGCCTAGGAGGTGGAGCGATTCCGCTGCCTCCCTCAGGCGCACTAGGCAAGACTCTGGGGTGAAGGATCTTATATTTATAGAGACCAAGTAGCCGAAAGCAAAGGGCCGCGCCCTCCGGGCGAAGCGCCGCCTCTATCGAAAGACGCAAAGAGACGAGATCCATGGATCATCACGTGTTGACCGTTCTCCAAGTGGCCCATCCAAAGCAATGTCTCCAAAAGAGTAGAAGATGGAGGGATGCACTCTTCAGACAAGGGGGCACCCCTCGTCCAGTCAGTTACTTCGTATCGGTCAGGCCCCCTTCGTTGAAGCGTGAGACCCTATCCAATATGAGGGGCAAATGTTTGGAAGAATTCGGTTTGGGCTCTCTTCCAAGCCCATAGACCCTATTTAGAGGAATTCAACCTGAGCTCTTTTCTAATCCCATGGACCCCTTCTCCTTCCCCTCACCGCCTTCACCATTTCTGAATGGGCCTTCCTTCTCGGCCCATTCGTCCCCCTCCCCCCCACCCGAGGTGATGTCTCTCGGTGGGACTTCGCAGCGATGATCGTACCACAACCCATCCCTCTACTTTGGGGGTTTCGGCGTATGACCCTTGGCCTCCCTCCTTCGGGGACGGGACGATACGCTTCCGAGGGAACGGTCTGTACGGCCTCTCTTTCTTCCTTCGATGAGAGGTGTGCTGGGAGAAGGATGAAGGGTATGTGTGGCTAACGGGGCCCCTTCGGCACCAGGAGAAGACCACCCTTGGTGAAGCGGCGTTCACAAAAGCTCCTGGAAGATACGAAGAGAGGCACGTGCTCCGCGCGTGCCCAAGTCAGATTGGCGGCCCATTTAAGCCCATTTCCATGCTAGGCCCAGGGAAGGCATGTCCACGTGACGTCTTCTTAGTGGACAGGTCATAACCCTAGCATTCTTTAGGAAATGCCTATAAGTAGGAGGCTAGTACTTCTTTCAAGGTAAGAGAAAATAACAGAAGAGAAAAGAGAACAAACTAGTTCTTAGTGAGATTCCACACTTTCTCTCTCTAGAGTATTCAAGTCTCTCCCATTTCTTAAGGAAGATTTAAGTACCCTAAAGAGTATTCAATTTGTCCCTTCGGGCAAATCTTCTCTTCTTAGACTCTCCTTACTGACTTGACCGTCGGAGGACCGTTCCCTGGGCCACGCCGGGGGCAGTTCACGTGCGTTCCTTGCGCAGGTGCCCCTTTTCTGACGAAGCAAGTCGCCCTTCTCCTCATCTCAAGCAGCTGAGGCTTTCAACCCTTTGAGTGTTTGAGGGTCCACTCCCTGTACCCAAAATCACACGAAATAAGGATTATAAGACTTATATTTGTATATTATTGTTTATTATATTATATACTTATTTAGTTGCACATTCGGTAACATTATAATCTTGTGGACACATTTATTTATTTAATTGGTATAATTATGGACAAATGAATGATG
This sequence comes from Kewa caespitosa, assembly GCA_900322205.1. NCBI lineage: Eukaryota > Viridiplantae > Streptophyta > Magnoliopsida > Caryophyllales > Kewaceae > Kewa > Kewa caespitosa. The sequence goes on from ONZA01003279.1 coordinate 4,979, forward strand.
CATTATAAAAAAGTGATCACCTACATAAAGTGAATGATGAAACAACTTTAAAAACATTTAGGATTAAATCACTTATGGAACCAAATCGAATTACAAAGTTCTAATTCACAAGTAGTGGTCGTTCGCAAGAACGGGAAAATTGGATGCATTCCATTCGATGTGTAACATTGCCCCCGAATCTAGACTTTGGTTAAAATATCAAAGGCATCAAAAGATGGTTTCCTTATTTTCCCAAAATAGGGTGGCGACTCCAAGCAAAACATTTGTGCCATTTCGCACATCACAAAAATGACAACTTTACCCCCATACACGCACTTTATTCCACGGGAGGTACGCGCGCCTTATTTCAACATCATCCTCGCACATCAGCCGAGCGGGAGGGCTGTGGGCCCTACAGATTGATTCTGAGCTTATGCTCAATGAGTTCTTTGCAAATTCCAAGCATTTCATCTGGCCAAAATGCAAACACGTACGGATACTCCCAAAGTGGAGTATTGAGCTCTTCCTTAGTGGACTCATCTAGGTCATCACAGAGGTATATGATGCATTCTGGGGGAGTTGGGTTCATGGTAACCTCCACTTTGCCCCCTAAGGGCTCGACTTTTTCTTTTTTCACAATCCTTATATCCACTACTTCAGATGGGGGGACGTCAATCATTAGGCACTGAAAGTCCTTCCTCTTATCCTTCTCAGTTGGGCCTCTTTTTCATCATATGGAGCTAACAATATGAGCTCCCCAGACTTCTCTCTTCTTATCTTCTTCTATTTGAGCTCCTTATGTGTTGCATGAGTGTCTTTCTTCCCTAATGTGCTTCTACTAAAGCAGAGTACATAACAAGACCAAGCTGTCTTATGATTTCTACACGCTTTCCTGACCTCCCAATCGTCGTGATAAAACTTCATTTTCTTAAGACCATGCTGATGTGTGCAATGATCTTATTGAGTGAGGGGTGTCCGAGAAGTATGTTGCATGCTAATGGGACGCCTGCTACCAGGGACTCGGAGATAATGCGCCAAGCTTTGTTCTTGGCCCCCACCCTCACAGGCAGCACTATGCTCCCTATTGGAAGAACTTGGTTTTTTTCAGGCCTACTACTGGTTGGATGACAGTTATGACCTTGTCGGAAGCATATCCAAGGTCTTTTAGGCATCTCTACATTATGACGTTGACTGATCTTCATGTATCAAAGAGGACCCACTTCAATGAGGTACTCGCGGTCTTGACCCCCACTACATGGGGATCGTCGTGAGGGAGTTGGATTAGTCTCGCGTCGGACTCGTCAAAGTATATTGGATTTCTGAACTTTAGGACTTGATAGACCAACATGACTTCGTCGAGGGAATTCAAGTGAGCTTTCCTAGCTTTGTTGTTCAATACTCCTCCAATAGCCGGACCATTGGAGATGACTACATATGACTTCATAAGAATCGAAGGCCGAGGTTGAGCTCCCCTCTGCCCGTTGGTGGGGATGGATGGAGGTGATGGTTATCCTTAAGAAAGGAGTTGATCTTTCCATCCTTCACCAAATTCTCAAAGTGACCTTGTAGTTCTTGACAATACGTCGTGATGTGGCCATTCGCTTTATGATAGTGGCAGAAGAAGTAACTCTTGTCGTTGCCTTCCTGCATGGGAGTTGGGTCGGGCAGCAGCTTAAGTCCATCTTTGCTAAGACTTCTTCTTGATTACAGTTCAGGATTTCATTCACCGCAAGGCTTTTCAATGTCTTCCTTCCGAACTGTTTCCTACATCTAGTTTGTCCTCCTCGTCCAGCTCTCTGATCCCTGGAACTTCTTTTATAACTTTGGTTTTTCAACATTTAAAGTCTCTTCTTCATTTATCATTCTTCCCATGCCGAGTTGTTTTCCCATCGTTGACTTTATCCCAAATAGTTGCCTGTTATCATGTTGCTTCCCAACCTCTCCCATGCTGTAAATATATTTGACGAATAGGCACAAATGTAGGGCAAGGTCAACTTTTGCTCCTGGAGCTTCATGTGCTCAAAGCCCCTTAGGATTTCACTTCCCTTTGCAATTCTTTTGATATATGCTGCGTAGGCTATGACCAGGTCGAGGTAGGTGATCTCCAGACATTCATCGTTGAGTAACTTGTCGAAGTCCTTCATGAATTTGTTTTGACCTTAATTGATGTTGAACAGGTCTTCAGAATGTTACTCTATCTATTCGCAAGTCATGAAGTTCTTCATGAATATCTTGCACAGCTCATTGTATTTGTGGACCCTTTCCCAAGGGAGGTGGTTCATCCACTTCAAAGCACGGCCCGCCAGTGTCCCAAAGAAGTGATGGCAGAAAGTTGTGTCATTTCGTATATGGATCATCATGGCTGCATAAGAAGCTAGAACATGTTCTTTCGGAGAAGTTGTCCCATTGTACTTCTTCACTTTCTCAATCTTCGTATTGAGGCTGATTGGATACGCCATGGTCTACTCGCTGAAAGGGACACGCATATTAAGGTCCGTGGTTTCACCAAAATAGGAGTACCAACGAGAGGCATCTTCGTATTTGCCAAGGGATATGTGGTACTTCTCCCATTTCATCCTCTATTTTTCCATCTCTGCTTCCTTGAAACTCAGGAGGGTCTTAAGGTCATTCTTTTGTCCACCTCTTTCTCGCTCAGCCTTCTCCCTTATAGTCCTCTCGAGCTTACTGCAAAGGTCGGATGTGCCTCTGGATGTGCTTTCTAAGGCTTTGCTGCCAATTCTTCTGTGATGTTCAACCGACTTAAGATGATTCTTTCTTGAAGTTTCTCTTTATGTGGCATGAGGCTGATGAACTCGACTAGCTGAACTAGAAAGAGGGAGACTTCAAGACTTTGGTAGATGTTGAGACTTCATTTCCTTCTGAAGTGGGGATGTTGGCCGAGGTAGGCTTCTCTGTGTGCCCCCAGTTTTAGTCTTTCGCCATGCTTCTCAGGATGTTCTTCTATAGACTGATACACATCTTCTTCTTGTCCCCAAGAATATTCGTGTGTAGGGTCCTATTCTCTTCTCGGGTGATAAGGGAAGGAGGAGGAGGAAGAGGAGGAGGAGGAGGAGGAGTGTTCCTCTTTGTTGAGCTGGCCGAAGATGAGTTTCTGCTATGGTGAGACATGTTGTTCAGAGGTTCCTTGACAGGTGAAGGTGTTTGAATGTGTTTAATGTTTCTCAATCACATGCAACTTCAACATGGCATTCCCCACAAACGTCACAAATTGTTTCGAGTATTTTGGGTAAGGAGTGGACCCTTGAAACTCAAAGGGTTGAAGTGCCTTAGTTGAATGAGAATTAGGGGATAATCTTACGAGTGCTCCTGTCCTAATCTGAGGTAACCTGCAAAATAGAAGCTCGTGAACTATCCTTGGCGTCATCCGAGAATCGTTTCTCCGACGCCTAAGTCAGTCCAAGACAACTGAATATAGTTCGGCCACAAGGTAGGCCGAGGGGCAAATACAAAGTGTATGATGTTCTTTACACTGAAGCAAGTTCAAGGACTATACTAGAGTCAAGTGCAATGAATGAATAATTAATGAGTTCCTTCTTAGAATACGGGATGGGTTCTTTTATAGATGTATGCCCATAATCCTAGCTAGGGTTTGGGCCATCCAGGTAGAAGATGACACGTGTGTTTCAGGAGCTATGGGCCTAATCAGGCCCTCATCCAATAAACCCTTAGTGTCACTAGGGCTGACTCAGCAGACTGTTAAAGTTGAGTTGGCAAATACGTCGTTGAAATAGGGAGTTGGGAACTGAATTTGGGAGAGGGAACAAAATTAAAGAAAGGAAAAAAAAAGGCTTTGTCAATGAGATGTCATGCTTTATTGTTTGGTTCTCTGGAGGAATGTTGTAGAGGGTGTGGATGCGATTTGTGGGTTAGAGGTTGGGTTGTCAACATTGGTCGACTCATCAATGAGGCGCTTCAAAGTTGGACTGTACTCGATGATAATAAGGCTGCATGTTCTGAGGGTTCTGAACTCATTTGAAGGCTTGGTTAGAAGTTTTATTCGTAGAGGTTATCATTTGAAGGATGTCCAATGAGATGGTTGCATATATCCATCCAAGATCAAGATAATCGAGGCATTGCTTACTAGTGTCAGTTTCAGATTTTTGATTAGATATGATGTCGAGATGTCCTTTAAAACAATAGGTTCCAACAGTGACCTGGAGAAGGGTTTTCTCACTTTGTTCACGAGAGGTTTTGAAGTCTGATATGAATTGAACATGTGTTTTAATGTTTGAGATGGACTAGGAAGTGGGGAAGGAAGTAAGAGGAGGAAGAGGATGAGGAGAGTTTTCATCTAGGTTTTCATCGGTCGTGATAGGTAGAGAAGGATAAGCAAAGACAAATGTACACACCGGCAACTAGACCTAGGGCTAGGTATGGATACTGGTAGCAAATGCTTTAAGAGAAAAAAGAATAAATGAGATTTTTGAAGATTAGAGATAAGAGATTTTGATTGGAGCTATGATACCATGAACATGAACATGAACAATACGACCCTAATTAGGGTCTCCAAATATCATTGTTATATATAGGGGCACATTGTACAAGTCAGTATAGGAAACAAACACTAGATATGGCTGGATAAGTGTACAATCCTAAAATGACAAGAATTTATATTCTATCAACTTCAACACGTGGGTTAGATTTTGCCTTGCTCATGGCTCGACATTCAGTTTCAGCTGAATACTGCGAGACATTGGGTTGCTTCTTGCTTTCCACAAGATAGGGAGTTGTTGAACACAAAAAATATGTCCTCAATGATCGTCTGCTCAAAAGATAGCTCTCCCAGTTGGAATCACAATAGATTTATATCTGCATATTGCAACAAGCTCGAAACACGATACCCTATCAAGGTCTACCTTTAAAGAGAAGTACACGAAGTGTAGCTTCCCAATAATCCAGCCATTGTTGTTGTATGAACTGGGCAAGAATATGTACATGGAGCATATATCATGGCAAGCAATAGTGAGGTATTTAAGAGGACCAATGAAGTGACGATATGAAGCAGAATCACAAGGCGAGGGTCCAAAGACGAGTGAAAGACTATGATTTTACTCGATCCAGAACTGTGCAGGCTTTGTGGCTGGTAGGCAGCTTCACGAATGGTGTCAAGAGCATATTTACTATGTAAGATAGTTATTCCCTCAAAGTTACAAGATGCTTCAAGATCAAGATAATATTTAAGCTTACCAAGATCTTTCATAAGAGAACATGTCGCGAGGTATGCTTTGAGTGCGACAATATAATCTATGTTCCTATAACAAGGTCATGTAGAAAAAAATGAATAACTAGCATATATCTGGGTAAAACCTTTAGTCCACAGACACAAAGCATGTTTAGGAAACAAGTTGTGCATAGCTTGATGAAGGCCATACAATCTCAGATGGAGGCAACACACTTTGCTACCATCGAGACAATAAAATCCAACATGGAATTGCTTATGTACTTATTCATCCAAATCCTCATGAAGAAAAATATTACTGACATATTTGGTGTTACTCCAGATTCTTTACAATAACAACTAATAACGCGCGAGTCGAAACCTTATTAGCTACAAGGGATAAAGTTTCATCATTTTCATTTACCATCAGATCATGTAATACCGCGAAAAACTTTATAAAAAATGTTGAGCTTAAAAGGATTTGAAGAGAGTACCTACACCAATGAGGTCCACCTTGCTTTCTGAAATCTTATTGTCTGCACAGTTATGCGTGCTTGATTTGGAGTAGTTTACGGATGGGTGACCTTCTGAGAAACTTTTTAGGATGCGTGTGAGTGGGGATAAAGAAAATTGGAACTCGCACGGGCTAATATGATTATTCGAAATCCATGGTCCACGCTTGTTGACACCAAGTCCAAACTTTCTCTCATCGGTCCTCTTGTCACCTAGTCTTCTCTCTACCGTAGTTTGGCTGGTTTCTTCCTATAAATCACCTTTACCATGTCCGGAGAAAAGGTTGTTCAAACAGCTCAACTGCGCAATGCCTCCAACTTTTGGGGCCCAATTTAATTTGGTTTCTATAACTGCTAAAAATAATAGCTTTGATAATCTATTAGTAAATGGTAAGTTAGCTCAAGTGCCTAGTGCCTTCCTAGTGGCGTTTGCAAAGTGGGGTATGAGTTTGACTCCCATGGTAGCCCTCGTCCAGTACCATAGGCCTCATTTTCCTCGTTTTTTCTGAATTAAAAATTGTGTTTCCCATCATGCTTTCCTGCGTCGTTGCTGATTTGTTGCTTTCCTATGCCTTGTTGTCTAATGTCTCTTTACATCTCACTAAATTTCCTTTTTTGTTTCAAATAAACATTACTTCTTCTTTTTTTTTTTTTCATTTACTTCAATTCAATTACAAATTATGTACACCTAGTGTATATGATACACCAAATGTTTATGAACTATTTGTATGCTTTACAGTAATGACTTTTTATGTTTAAGAGTCAACCTTTTTAAAACCAAAGTCGCCCCTAAAAATTAGTGTATACGGTACACCAAATGAATCAAAAATAATAATTCAAATGTATTCTCTTTAGAGGGTTTATCCTTTCAAACTTCATGTTTTTTTTTTTTTTTTTTTTTTTTTTGCAACTTTTTTTACCCTCTATACTCCATATAATCTATTTGAATATAAGCTACATTTTTAGGACCAACATCATTCAAAAGTTCCATTTAAAAGATGACTCTTTTTAATTTGGTACACATAATTTTTATGTGCAAATATTTCATGCAAAAACTAGTTATAAAATTACAACAGGATATAAAACAATAAATAAATAGTTACACACATTCTAAATTAAGGGCCCAAGTTGTAGTTTTAGTACAGGGCCTCCAAAATATAGGAGACGGCTTGACCTTTACCTAGCCATTCATCTCATATGTTGTTCAGCAGTTGTGTTTGTACATGCATGAACCTCTTGAAACACACTTACATGCTCTTACACGCATATTGTGCCACGTACATAGGACACTTTGTCACAGTTCAACTTTACAAATCTTGTGTCACAGCCTATTCCGATGCCGATTGGAATGATTGTCTTGATACTCAAACATTCCACCTAGGTATACTGTATTTCTCAGATGCCGATTCGGATGATTGTCTTGACACTCAAACATCCCACCTAGGGCTAATGTGTTTCTCTAGGGGCCAACTTCATCTCATGTTCTTCCAAAAGGCATGCTACTATTTCTTGAGCTTCATTGTCCACTTATTCATGCCAAAATAGTATGTAGAGACAATAAACTGAAGAGCTTAACTTTCTCATTCACTTGTTATGTATTTATACACAATATATATGGGCCCAAACTGACTTTGGGAAACCCTAGAATATAAACAATATTCACAAAATATATATACCACAAATACAATATTCCTACACTCCCCCTCAATTTAGAGCATGTGGATCTACAATGCCCAATTCGCCCAACATAGTAGAAAACGGCTTGAAACCCAATTTGCCCAATTTGTGAAGACATCAGCCACCTGGTCCGAGGAACGAACATAGGAGCGACGGATAAGCCCTTCTTGCATCTTTTCACGAACATAATGACAATCAATGTTGATATGTATAGTACGCTCATGGAAAATAGGATTAGATGCAATGTACAATGCAGCGGTATTATCACAATATAGTCGAGAGGGCAGAGAGTGACAGACACCCAAAGAGCTAAGAAGATGACGCAGCCAAGCAAGATCAGCGGTGGTCTGTGCTATAGCCCTATACTTGGCTTCGGCAGTAGACTTGGAGATTGTAGATTGCTTCTTAGTCTTCCACGAAATCGAAGAATGACTCAGCATAACAAAATAACCGGTAAGCGAGCGTCGTGAGATGTGACAAGTACCCATTCGGAATCACAATAACCATGAAGCTGCAACTAACTATGAGCATTAAGGGTAAATTCCTGTCTTGGAGTACCCTTAAGATAACGAACAACACGAATAGCAGCATCCCAATGTTTCGAAAGAGGAGATTGCATAAACTGAGCCAAGACATGCACAGAGCAGCTAAGATCCGGACGGGTGATGGTGAGATAAATAAGGCGACCCACTCGGCGCCGATATGATGACAGGTCGTAAAATAAGGAGCCAGAAGCGAGATCAAGTTGATGATTAGTTTTCATGGGAAATGTGATAGGTTTTGCACCAAGTAAATTAGCTTCCTTGATAATGTCGAGAGCATATTTACGCTGACTAAGGAACAAACCATCAGCGTAATGTCAAGAAAGTACTTCAACTTGCCAAGATCTTTCATGTAAAACATGAACTAAGATATGCCTTAATATGAGCAATGGCCGCACTATCATTCCTAGTAATCACAATATCATCAACACAAACTGTTGCGGGGTTTTTGGAGTGAGCCCTCGAAACGTCAAAGGGCGGTACTGCACGAGGTGAGTAGATTGATGGTGACGTGAGGTCAGTTTCACTCCTTCGGGCCTGCAAAGATGAGCAAACGTGAACTGCCCCCGGTGCGATCCGGGGAACGGCTCTCTGATGCTAAAGTCAGTAACTACGAGAGGTGACAGGCAAGGAGTGAGGATATGAGAGCTATTGTTCACAGTGACGTGAGCTAGTCAGCTTTTTCAGAGAATAATCAGTGTGTACCTTCCCAAGAAGGCCAAGGGTCCTAT
>ONZA01003279.1:30399-44594 GCA_900322205.1 Kewa caespitosa
AAGGTCATCTTGGACTCCTCTTGTCCAAAACGAGTCACATACCTCGGTGACGAGCTGGACGAGACCACCAAGGATGAACTGACAAAGCTCCTCCGCGAGCACCAAGATGTCTTCGCCTTCGGACTGCACGAAATGTCTGGCATCAATAGATCTCTCATGGAACAAAAACTTGGAATAAACCCCAAGCTTAAGGCCGTTAAGCGAATGAAGAGATACCTAGGCGAAGAGAGGGGCCGAGCCGTGTTGGCCGAGGTGAAGAAGCTTCTTGAAGCCCGCTTCATAAAAGAATGTCGATACCCTAAATGGCTTGCCAACATCGTGATGGTGAAGAAGGCGAACGGGAGATGGAGAATGTTTGTCGATTATACTGATTGGAACAAGGCCTGCCTGAAGGACCACTTCCCGCTTCCGAGGATAGACAAGCTTGTCGACTCCACCACGGGACATGAACTCTTGAGTCTCATGGACGCCTTCTACGAATACCATCAAGTCATTATGAAGAAGAAGGACGAGAGCTCAATGGCCTTCATCACCGAAGACAGAGTCTTCTGCTACACCATGATGCCTTTCAGCCTGAAGAACACCGGTGCGACCTTCCAGAGGCTCGTCCAAAAGGTCTCCGGAGGGAAAATTGGTAGAAATCTCGAAGTCTATGGGGACAACCTCATCACCAAGAGCGTGAAGTGTTCTGACCACGTAGAAGACCTGAGAGAAACGTTTGAAACTCTAAGGAGAAACAAAATGAAGCTCAACCTGAAGAAGTGTGTTTTCGGGGTGAGGAGAGGAAAATTCTTGGGTTTCATGGTAAGCAAAAGAGGCGTCGGCGCAAAACCGGAGAAGGTGAAGGCCTTGATCGACATGGAGCTACCCAAATGTGTCAAAGACATTCAAAAGCTAACTGGGTGCATCACGGCCCTCAATCGTTTTGTCTCCAAGTCCGCCGACAAGTGCGCGCACTTCTTCTCTGCTCTTAGGAAGGGGACAAAGTTCGAATGGAATGATGAAGCGCAAGAAGCCTTCGAGAAGCTGAAGCTATACTTGGCGCTCCTTGCCCAAAATAGCTTCAATGAAGTCGGGGGAGAGACTCTTCCTCTACCTCGCAGTCTCCGAGAAGGCCGTCACCTCAATCCTTGTCAGGGAGGAAGAGAGGAAGCAAGAGCCCATCTACTTCACCAGTCATGCTTTGTGTGGTGCTGGGTTCCGCTACTCCACCCTAGAGAAGTTTGCCCTCGGAGTTCTCATCATCTCTCGGAAGCTTAGACCCTACTTCCAGAGCCATCCTGTAACTATCTTAACAAATCAACCCTTAAGGAAGATACTGGGCAAGCAGGACTCGTCGGGAAGGGTGCAGTTGTGGGCTCATGAGCTTACCGACTATGATATTGCCCAGGAGGGCAATAAAGAGCCAAGCCCTCGCAGACTTCTTAGCTGAGATGACGCCTTCGGAGAGGACACCAAGTTACTCGTGGTTGATGAGTGTGGGCAGCTCGTCGTGCAAGAGCGCAAGTGGGGTGGGCATCGTCATCACTTCGATAGAGGGAGATGTCTGCGAGTACGCAATGAGATTTGGGTTCCAAGCATCCGACAACGAGGCTGAGTGTGAAGCCCTCATCGCCGGGATGGAGATGGCTCAATCTGCTGGAGCAAAGAAACTCAAGGTGAGGATGGACTCCCAGCTCACCGTCTCACAGATCTCCGGAGACTACGAGGCCAAGGGAGAAGGAATGAAGGCATACCTTGGAAAAGTCCAAGAGATGATCAAGCGCTTTGAAGAAATGGTAGTAGAACATATCCCGAGGTTGGAGAACCACCACGCCGATGCGCTGGCCCGACTAGCCAGCTCGTCAGTCGAAGGAGTCTCCCAGAACATCTTTTGGGAAGAGAAGGAGAAGAGGAGTATTGAACCAGACGCCGAAGTCTTCCTTCTCGACTGTAGAGACGAATGGATGGAGCCACTGATGGAGTGGCTGGGGGAAGGAAAGCTCCCAGACAATGAGAAGGAAGCCAAGAAAATTCAAACGAGTGCTAAATGGTTCAAACTCAGAGATGGTACACTGTACAAGAAGGGCCTAAGCCACCCACTGCTGAAATGTGTCTCAAAGAAGCAAAGGAAGGAAATCATCCGAGAAGCCCACACTGGCATCTGCGGCGCTCATCAAGGAGGGGGAGCAGTGGCCCACAAAATCCTAAGTCTAGGCTTTTACGGGCCCATTCTGCAGAGTGACGCGGCCGAAACGATCAAAAGTTGTGAAAAATGCCAAGTCTTCGCACCGGTTCCGAAGCTTCCCTCCACCGAGTTGACACCGATCCTATCTCCAATGCCCTTTCACCTATGGTGTACGGACATAGTAGGCCCCTTCCCGCAGGCATCGGGATAGCTGAAATACGCCATCGTTGTCGTCGACTACTTGACCAAGTGGATCGAAGCAAGGGCCATTAAGAACATAATCATAAATGAGATGTGAAGAAGCTCATCCTGCGAAGCATCATCTTTGACAACGGCCGACAGTTCAACACGTAAAACTCACCGATAGGTCGGAAGAATAAAGGGTGAAGGCAAATTCCACGGCTGTGGCAAGGCCCCAGACGAACGGTCAGGTGGAATCGAGCAACAAAATCTTGGTGAATGGCATCAAGAAGAAACTTGACAAAGCCAAGGGCTTATGGGCCAACATGCTAACGGAAAGTCCTATGGGCGTTGAGAACGACTGAGAAGGCCATCACGGGAGAAACACCTTTCAACCTTGTCTACGGGTCCAAAGTAGTACTTCTGCTAGAGCTGACCAACAAGAGTCCGAGGGTCAAACACTTCGACCCCGAGACGAATGATGAAAGGAGGAAGCATGACCTCGACCTCCTCCCAGAGGTACGAGGAAACTCATTGTTGAGGGATGAAATCTACAAGCAAAGGATGACAAGAGCCTTCAATCGGACAGTGAGAGCATCTACGACACGGATAGACGAAGCCCCACCACGGGGGCAAATCAACCTAAGAAGCCCCATTATGGGGGCAAAATGAACTGTCTACATCACAGTCAGACAAAGCCCCGTCACGGGGGAAAAATAAAGTTCAAGTCTACGTCACTGTTAGACAACGCCCCATCACGGGGGCAAAATGAACTTAAGTCTACATCACGGTTAGACAAAGCCCCATCACGGGGGAAAAATGAACTGTCTATGTCACGGTTAGACAAAGCCCCGTCATGAGGGAAAAATAAAGTTCAAGTCTACGTCACGGTTAGAGAACGCCCCATCACGGGGGCAAAGTGAACTTAAGGCTACATCACGGTTAGACAAAGCCCCATCACGGGGGCAAAACAAACTGTCTACATCACGGTTAGACAACGCCCCATCACGGGGGCAAAATAAAGTTCAAGTCTACGTCACGGTTAGATAACGCCCCATCACGAGTGCAAAATGAACTTAAGATTACATCACGGTTAGACGAAGCCCCATCACGGGGCAAAATGAACTGTCTACATCAAAGACAGACGATGTCCCATCACGGGGGCAAAATAAATTTTAAGCCTATGTCACGGATAGATGTAGGCAACTCGGAGCGTTTCCCAAGGAGACAACGCCTTGATCCGTGAGCTTTGTCAAAAAGCACCAGAAAATTTCTAAGTGTTGGAGAAAAAGATCCCTCCCTCAGTGCCACTATGAGCGCACAACACAAGAGGAAGGCCCAACCCTCATCTTTTTTCCCTTTGTCGTCAACACCCTGCCTTGCTCGAGTGGGGACAAGGGGATGAAGGGCAACTACAGTCGGCGAAAGACGATTACCCCTCGTCCGCTATTCTGTTAAGATTCCCCGACTTTCGTAACATCCAATAGAGATCAATCGACCAAGGCCGGGACAAATAGAAGAACGAAGCATTACACAGCGAAGACGAACAATTTCCATTGCAAAAATAAGCTTGTTCAAGATTCATTACAAAAAAAAGTAAAAAGAATACAACTCTCTTCAAGATAAAGGGGAGAGGGGGGAAGAAACGTCGGCCGCATCATCTTCGACGGCATCATGACCTTGGGCCGGAGAGACACCCTTGGAAGCATCCTCCAGGGGAGACAGGTCCTCACTGGCCCCTTGACTCTCGTCCTCCTCATTGAAAGCACCCTAGGCGTGAGACCCAAGGTGATCCCCGATCGCATCTAGGAAGTCGGTGTGTAAGCCTGACAGGTCAGCAAGCGAGGTCTTACAGTAGTGATCTCGAGGGTTCCACCCCAGCTCCTCAACATAGGCCTCCTCAGTGGTTGATGTATCCTCCCTCGCCTGGGACAGGAGCATCACGACTCGTCTTGCCAACAAGGCCGAGTAGCCCTCCTCGGAGTCGAAGATGGCCATAAAGGGCTCCCTAAAGCTTTCTAGGAATGCCCTCTCGGAGGCTGCCATATCATCTTCCAAGGACTTGTAAGCGGCTTTTGCCGCCTCTATCTCGGACTCCTTCTTGGCAAGGTCGGCTTCAAGAGCTGCGACCTTCTTCTTCTCTTTAGCCGTCTTGGCCTCAGCAGCAGCAAGCTTCGCATCAACCTCAACCTTCCCCTCCTTGAGAGAGCTGCAACGCTTGGACAACCGATCCCTCTCCTTCTCGGCTTTCTTCTTGGCCTCCTCAGCCCCCTCCTTAGCCGACACAGCTTCATCTCTCTCCCTCTCAACATCTCAGGACGATACCTCCTAGCGAGCCACCTTGGCACAGTAATGAGAGAGGAGCACTGCCTACGCAAAGGGAAGGCAAGTTAGCCTGAAAATCATGGAGACCCATGAAGCAAAAATAAAAGAAGTAGCTCTGCGGCCAGACGACGGGCCACAGTCTCGGTAGTGCCCAAACGGTCCTCCAAGTACCTCTCATCCTCCTAAGTCATGGCCCTCTCCAGGATTGTGGCAGCCACCTTCTTCTTCTCTTTCGGAGTACACGAGAGGTACTGAGGGAGAAGGCTCCTCGGCGAAAGGCTCCCCCTCGACTGGACCCCTGCGGGGGGCGAAGGGGGAGGCGGAGGAGCGACGAGAGGCTTCTTCCCCTTATCCTTTAAGGACCCGGATGGGGGATTCGGCGCAGCGAGCTTTGTGACAACCGCCATCGGAACGTCCCTCTCGGGACTCTAGTCCAAAAGGACCTCCACCACATTTTTCAGCTCCTTCCCGATGCCAGCCTTCTTCGGAGGTTTAGGTACCGAACAGCTCGTCGTCATAGGAGAAGACAAAGAGCCAGCCGCCTCCCTCTTGCGCTTCGTCTCGACACCGTTCTTCTGGGCATCATCCCTCTGCAAGGACGTAAGACGACGGGTTAGAGATAGCATAAAATCAATAAGAAGACGTTAAGCACAAAACTCACCGCCCTCACCTCTGGCAGGACGAGTTGGTTCTCGGCAACAATCCTGGCCCGGAAGTCATCCTGCGACAAGACCCCCGTCTTGGCCGGACCCAATGTGTTGGACATTAGCGAATTACGAGCTAATTCTGTCCACATCAAACAAGAAAGGTTAACAAACAACAACGACGCGACAAGTCATATCAAAAGGGAAACAAAGGAAAATACCCCGGTCCATGGCATCACTGATCCCATGGTACAACAGAAACTCCTCCTCCTTGAACCACTTCCTCTCGGGTATCCACTGAAGAGACAACTTCACCCAAATCTTCGTTTCCATCTTCCGAACCTTCACCTTGTAGTCGAAGAGCTTTACGGCAACCCTATCTTCTGCCGAAGGTACACCGAAGGAGACCGGTCCCAGAGAGGAATTCCACTGGGGAATACCGTCCAAGATACCGTCCTTGTGGGCCCCGACATAATGGTACTTGGAGACCCAATCCTCGTTCTTTGACGACATCACGGGGCTGAAGACCTACTTGTGTGTCGGCTCAAAATAAAAAAGGGAGTTCACCCTTTGGTGCGGCCGGGGGCCGTTGGTCAAGAGAGACCAAAGGCTGAGAGTGGATCTTATTTTACGTACATTACAAGTATTGGGGAGAAGCTGCACTGGAACGACACCTAGAGCCCTCAGCAAAGAGAGGGCGAAGGGATGAAGGGGTAGTCTGAAGTCGAACTTGCCCGAGAGCTTATGAAAGGCAAGGGCACCCTCAGGGGCACTAATCATCGATCCCTCTTCCAGTACTATCAAGATCGACCTCTCAGGACCTCCGACCCACGTCCAGTAGGAGCTGTGCTCGTGGTCAGATATCACCCAACTACTGGCTATGGTGCTCGGATTCGTATTCGAAGCCGCTTTTTCCTTCTCCGTTCTTTTCGGCTTCCTCCTCCTCACGGCTCCTGCCATACCTAGAGGGATGTTGTATGGGGGTAAGTAGGCTACGGTGACCGTATTGGGATCCGGAGCACAAGGAGCCAGCTGGAACCGAGGCAAAATAAAGGGAAAGTTAGAAGTTGCTTACCAACAGACGATGCCGGCTTGGAACTTTTGCCCAGAATGAGCTTCCTCCTTCCAGAGTACTTCGGCCTGACGGCCTCGGCAGGCGGCGGGTAGGTCTCATCGCCAACCTCATAGGGTGATCTGCTGACTGTTTCCTTTGTTCAAGCTATCCTCCTAGCCACAGTCTTCCTACGGACACGTCGAGCCTGCACCGGTACCGCCGAGCTCGCCGGTGCCAAAGCACCATCGTTATTAACGTTATTAGCATCTTGTACTATCGCGTCGGCATTGCTCTCCAATGACTTATTACTAATGTCCTCAGGGCAAGGAGACGGAGGGTTCGACGGAGGGTCGATCCTCTCCTCGTGAACGACAGGCAAGGGCCCCTCTGCTTCATAGAAGTTATTCACGTCAATCTCCCGGCCAAGGTGGTCCCAAGCCCGAAGGGGAGCCTCCCCGGGGTTGGATCCCCCAGAACGAAGGCCCTTGTCCGCATTGGAGAGACGAAGCGATTCCGACACCTCCCTCAGGCGCACTAAGCAGGACTCCGGGGTCATCTCGACAAAGGCCCAAGGACGGGATCCCATTCAAAGTCATTAAGATACATATTCACAAAGCGAGAGGAAGATACCTGGGAGGAAGAAGATGCAGCGGTGGAAACCGATGAGGCCCTCGGTCCTGAATGCGAACGAGGATGGGGAGCTTCTCTTTCTAGGAAGTTTCTCTCACTAGAACTCAAAAAATGAGGAGCAAATGAAGTAAATAGGGGTGAGGGGCCTTGTATTTATAAGTGGCAAAGGCCACTGGGGGTGAGAAGTCACGCCTGTTGAGCGAAATGTCACTTCCTTTGAAGAACGTGCCCAGACGAGACCTTGAACCTGCTACGTGTCGGCCATGCTCAAAGAACCCCCTCCAAAGCGACATTTCCAAAGCAGCGCAAGACGAAAGGGTACACTCTTCATACGAGCAAGGACCCTTTGTCCATCCAGTTGACTTGTATCAAGCAAGCACCACTCCGTTGAATCTTGGGACCACACCTAATACGAGGGGCAAATGTTTGGTTTGTTTTGGCTTGGGCTCCTTTCCAAGCCCATGGGCTCGTTCCCTGCCCCATCGTCACTATCCTGGTTACGGATTAGGCCCCTCCTCTTTAGCCCAACCTTTCCCGCAGGAGTGTACCTCTCAGCAGGTCCGAATGACACGGATGGAACTTTGGCCTTCTCTACTACCCAAGGGGCTTCGGCCGTTGACCTTTGTTCCCCTCTAGGGGCAGGACTAGGGGTTCTCCCGACGGAAGGCTGAGAAGACCTTTTCGCCCTTCTGATGAGAGGCCTGCTGGAGAAAGAGACGAAGGTTTGCACCGTTGAGGGGAACCTTCGGCACTGGTAGATGACTATCCTAGACGGAGCGGTACTTTCGGAAGGTTCCAGAAGATGCGAAAGAGGGCACGTGTCCCTCACGTGCCTGGATCTGGCTGGGGGCCCTTGGCCCATTTCCTTGCTAAGACCAAGGAAGGGATGTCTACGTGGTGCCTTTCCAGTGGACATGCCACAACCCTAAACATCCTTTGGGAAATGCCTATAAATAGGTGGCAAGCACTTCATTCAAGGTAGGAGAAGAAAGAGAAAGAAATCAGTTGCAAAGCTGGTTCTGGTTGAGATTACACACTCTCCCTCTCTAGAGTATTCAAGTCTCTTCCATTTCTCAAGGAAGGTTTGTGTACCCTAAAGAGCATTCAATTTTCCCCTTTGGGCAAATCCATTCTTCTTAGACTCTCCTAACTGGCTTGATCATAGAAAGACCGTTCCCCGTACCACGCTGGGGGAAGTTCACGTGCATTCTTTGCGCAAGTACCCTTCTCCTGACGAGACGAGTCATCTTTCTCCTCATCTCAAGCAGTCGAGGCTTTCAACCCTTTGAGTGTTCGAGGGTCTACTCCTTGTACCCAAAATCACCCGAAACAAGTAATGTCTTTCTTTCTTTCTTTTCCTGCAGGAGAGAAGTTCAACAAGTTAGTTATTGATCCAGTCAATGCCAAACATCTTGAGAGACCGTTTAAAACATAGTTGAAATCACATGAACGACTAGATCATGGCATTCATAATGATCTAGCAAGTGAATGTAAACCTCCAAAATCTGATCATGCTCCTAAGACTGTTGATGGAAATACATTGTCTGCGAAATATGCAGAAATCTGATATTATGAGCCAGCAACAGTTTGTTTGCCTTTCATTCTTCAGTGGTTCTTCATGATGGTTGCTTGCTAATGTTTTGCACAGCATATTAGTTGTTGGTAGGATATTTTTTTTAGGATAAAATGCAGTGCTCAAAATGACAAGAAAACTAGAGAGTCTCCTCAAGAAGACGTCAACGAGCTATTAACAAACAATGACCGGGTCAACTGAATGACAGGAGACGTGCCTATAACTTAGCAAGGTAGTTTGTTAGCTAAGTGGTAACTGATTGAAGAAAGTAGTTCCACCTAAATAGGAGGACGGTGCCGGTGTAACTAAAGGTGGAAAGAAATAAGGACGAATCATCTAAACCTAAGGCAACGACTAGGCGATCAAAGGAGCTCTATAAAAAAAAGACCCAAAAGATACAACAAACACGGAAGAACACACTACTTTACCACTACTGCTCTTTATCAATCTCTCATACTAAAAAGCACAAATTCTATTCTGTTATATTGTTTGTGCATCATTGTAATCTCTACAAGGCAATCACTAGTGAAGCTATTTTCCCTGTTGGAGGTGGATTCCAACCGAGGTTTTCTCCCATTTCAAGGGTTTCCTCATAAAAAGTCATGGTTTCTTTACTTCTATTTATTTCGTCACTAGCAACTCGAATCTTAATCATTCTTGAATTCTGTTGCAAGTAGGTTAGTTAACTCACTGATCTTCCTGAGTATTGCTTTGATCAATTTTTACCAAACAGTTTTGGCGCCCACCGTGGGGCATCTAGCCTAAAAGTTTGTTAATAGAGTCATCACAAAGTCATTAAGTATTTTACCATGGATTCATGCCACAAAGAAAACCAAAAAACCAACCCTGACTACCCAACCAGCCATCCTGAAACCTTCTCAGTCGACGCAGGGAGTGTCTTCCTTAGTACCAGTCACCAAGGAAGCCACTAAGCTAGTAGAAACTACAATCTCAAGTGGGACATCGCTTTCCGCGGTATTCGCAAAGGCCACCTTTTAGAAGGAATACGGAAGTGCTAAAAAAGTCCAAACATTGCAGATCTAATGTCTTTCATCTCAGAAATGTTGAAAATCCGGTAGGCTAAAGATGAAAACATCAAAAACACTCGCTCAGGAGAACCACCAATTAAAGACAGTATTGGAGATTAGAGCACTACCGTCGAAAGAGCCTTACAAGAGGGACGCCGCCAACGTCATACCCATAGTGACATTGAGCACCCCACCTGCTACAATGACGGTCAAACCTATTGGATCTCAACAACTGAAACTTAAACTTCCCACTATTCTGGACAGGGCTCATCTAGTAACTCGGCACTTCTGAGTCAGTCTCTTTCCCGATTTCTTCTAGGTCAACCCGCAACATGATAGAGACAATATCAAACCAAATAAGGAGCCAGGGAGCAGTTACCCCATCCTTCAATATCAACGATGGCAATAATGCAGCATGGGAAGAGGCCCAACGTCGAGACAAAGCTGGAGATCATCTCTGAGCACCTCCACGCATCGTATTCTAGGCTCTTACCCAATGTCCAATAACTTTATCTACAGTAACGATAGTCATATTGCAAGCAATGCTAACAATGAAGGAATGATACAAATTGTGATGACTTACGTGAAGTCACTAGAGGACATGATACGCAAGATTCCAGGAGCACCTCAACTGATTGAGCAGATCTTGCCTACAATATACGTTAAACTCCATTTCTTGATGAAATCGCATGATAGAATTGCCATAAAGATTCAAGCTACCATCCATGATGTCCTATGATGGAACAGCCGATCCTAGAGAACACATCATGGTTTACCAGCAGAGAATGACGGTGTTACCAATCCCCAGTCACCTAAACAAAGTGTGCCTCTGCAAAGGATTCAACTTGACCATATCAGGTTCTTCTTTAAGTTGTTACCTTAATTTGCCTAAAGGTAGAATTGCCAATTTTGCAAAATTTGCAAACCTATTCCAATCCAAATTTTTCACAAATCGAAAGATGGAGAAGAGATCCAATGATCTATATCGCGTCATCCAGAAGAAAGGAGAATCACTCAAAGATTACTTGAACTGCTTCAACAAGGAAGTCATAACAATTCCGAATTGAAACCAAGTCCGTGCTATGGAAGCCGTTCGCCAACGTGTGGTAAGAGATTCTGACTTTTACGATGAACTAACGAAATATCTGTGTAGTTTTTTTCAAGATGTCAGGAACAAAGCTCATCCATATATTCGGCTAAGTGGAAGACACAGCACTGAGACCTAAAACTAAGGACTAGGATACGCCCAACAAGAAAGCGACAAATGAATAACCACACTAGAACAGATTAAAACCATATCAAAGACCAGAAGACAGATCAAGGATCAATTTTGCAGGTGAAACTCAAGATGACGTTTTAGGCGAACATTCAGAGCTACCAAAGGTTTGCAAGTATAATTTTGTGTAGATATTATAACCCTTGTCAATCACCTAGTGAACTTGGGCACTAAGGTAAGGTGGCCAAGAAATCTGACAAACTCGGAAGAAATAAAGATCCATCTAAATGGTGTGAGTTCCATGGAGACATCGGTCATTGCATTGAAGACTGCATCGCACTGAGAAAAGAAGGGGCATATCTTCTGAAGCATGGTTACCTCAATAACCTACTCAACCCAGCTCAAAAAGACCAACCGACCATCGACTGACCAACCATGATTGTCAGATTTATCTTAGGAGGATCAGATATATGTGGAGCTTTGTACTCGTCAGCAAAGAGAATCACAAAAGATAACTCGATGCAGAAACTAGAAAGACCGACCGACCCAGAAAATGCCATCAACCAATTATCTTTGATGAGTTGGACAAGGATCACATCCAACAATCCCATAATGACGGCCTAGTCATCTCTCTTCAAATAGGATGTGCAATCGTGTAGGAAATATTGGTAGATGGTGGAAGCTCAGTCAACCTCATCATCGCCAAAACGCTGAAAGAAATGGGATTTGAGGAGAAAGACATCGTGAAGAACTCAGTCGTACTCGTAGGCTTTAGCAGAGAAACAAAGCAAACTCTCGAGCACATCTTCTAACCAACGAATGCTTGTGGGATAAACTCTTTCGAAAAATTTGGTGTAATAGACTGCTTGTCTTCATATAATGTTTTACTTGGAAGGCCTTGGATACACAATCTTGGAGCTGTACCATCCACTTACCATCAATGCACCGATTCCAAAGCAATATTAGAGTATAGACAATCAGAGGAGATTCGAAAGCCGCCCAAGAATGTTATAAGCTGTCACTCAAACCCTGTATAGGAATGGAGGGAGAAATAGCGATTAAAGCACCCGCAGATCTAGAACGTGCTCCTAAAAGAGAAAAAGAAGAACCTAGAAGAGATCATTTTGGACCCGTCGGACCCTGAAAAGAACCTACAAATAGGAGATGATGTACCTGAATGGATCAGACCAAATCTGGTGCATTTAAAAAAGACAGAGCAAGATGTTTTGCGTGGCATCACATCGATATGACAGGGATCAACTCAGAGGTAATAACGCACGAACTCAAAATCGATCCCAAATTTATTCTAGTCCAACAAAAAAGGAGAAAGTTTGCTCCTGAGAGGAATCAAGTCATCAATGAAGAAGTCAACAAAATGAAGGAGACAAGTATGATTAGATAAGTAATGTACCCTGAATGGTTAGCAAACGTGGTTGTTGTCAGAAAGAAGAACAAAAAAAGGAGACCTTGTGTAGATTATACAGACCTGAACAAGGAATGTCCAAAAGACCCATTTCCACTTCCACACATAGACGCCATGGTAGACGCGACTACTGGTAGCGAAATTCTGACATTTCTGGATGCACAAAGTGGATTCAACCAAATCTAGATGTACGTGCCTGACAAAGAATGCACAACTTTCATGATCGAACAAGGAATATACTACTACAATGCCATGCTCTTCGGCCTCAACACTTCAGGAGCGAATCACTAGCGTCTGGTCAACATGATGTTCAAGGAACAATTGGGAGACATGATGGAAGTGTACATTGATGATATGGTGATCAAGTCCCAATCTGCAGAGGATCGCGTCAAGCACCTTACGGTCCCAACCCTAATAAATGCCTTTTTGGAGTCTCTTCAGGAAAATTCATAGAATACATGGTACCAAAATAAGGATAGAAGCAAGTCCAGACCAAATCAAGGTTATCCTGGAACTGCCACCACAAGAACAGTAAAGGATGAAACACTTTTATGACGTTCTGATGAAAAAGAAACGTTCGAGTGGACTGCTCAGCATGACAAAGCATTTCAGGAGCTGAAGAGATAGCTGACCATACCACCACTTATACCCACCCCCATGCCAGGTGAACCACTTTATATTTATCTTTCTGTGATTGAAAACGCTGTAAGTGCAGTTTTAGCTTTGATTCAAAAGTTGCTGATTCATGTGCAGCTGAAGTCTGACGCATCCTTTCAGTATGAGAAGAGGATAGGCTACAACACCCCATTTATATGTAAGTAAAAGCCTATTGGATGCTGAAAAAAGGTACATTCATCTTGAAAAGCTGGCTTTAGCTTTAGTAATGTCTTCTACTAAATTACGTCCACATTATGAAGGACATCTTATTCACTAAAAACAAACTTTTCTATCAAGTCTAACCTAGAATTATCAAGAAGAATGGCCAAATGGTCAATCCAGCTGAGCATGTACCGAATCACATATGAACCCAGGACTGCAAATAAGTCACAAGCTCAGGAAGACTTTATGGCTAATTCCAGTCCAAAAATGGAAGTCGAAGCTGCAGAAGAAGTTCAGCGTCTAAGCAGAGAGACCACACCTCAAAAATGGTTATTGTTCACTAATAGAGCATCAAATGTCGAGGGAACAGGTCTGGGTGTCGTACTAAAATCACCACAGGGGAACATAATACCCCAAGACATAAGTTGTGAATTCAAAGTGATAAACAATGAAGCAGAATATGAAGCACTCGTTATCGGTATGAACATTGCCTTAGAACTAAAAGTCGAAAATTTAGAGGTAAACTCTGACTCACTTCTAATTATAAATCAAGTTAACGGTGAATATATGGCAAAAGATTCCAAGATGATGGCATATTTAGAGAAGGTGAAGGATTGGTAAGTATGTTCAAAAAGTCTGAGTTGAAGGAAATCCCTAGAGACCTCAAAACACAAGCCGACGCATTAGCAACCTTGGGATCAAGCTTCAACCCAACAAACTTAAATTCTATACCAATCGTTCATCTACTTTCTCCATCAATTGACAAAGCTGGTAACGACGTTGCATTAGTACATAAACCTGTATATGAGACTAATGAGATACAGGAAGCAGCTAGACCAAACCTTACATTGAGTACCTCAAGAATGAGAACACCCCCGACTCAAAAACTGAACCGCGATCGTGAGGGTGTCAAAGTTCGTTCTAATAGACGATGTCCTATTTAGATAGTCAGCAGCAAGATCATACCTCAAATGCTTGGTGAAAGATCAAGCTCAAGAAGTCCTAAGAGAACTACATGAAAGATGTTGTGGGAATCTGATAGCCTCGCAAGCGCACTAGATTATCGCTGTAATAAAATATCGTATCCACAGGGACTAGTGTTAATACTTGTCAGTTCACAAACTAAATTATCTAAG
>ONZA01003280.1:8968-21105 GCA_900322205.1 Kewa caespitosa
AAATTCGGGAGAAAAGAGTGATGCTAAAGTTGTATAAGTACACCTTTTAACTTAGAGGTTGGGGACTTGATTCTCATCAATGATTTAGTGCCTCCCTGTAGACAAAAAAAAAATAAATGAAAAAATTAAATGAAAAGAAAAGAAATTTGATCTCTTAACTTGCTCGAAGCTGCGCATGACACTCATCTATGTTGGCCCTGTTCGGCAAACTTAGCTGTTGAGGTAACTGTTAGTGGTTCAGGTAGCTGTTAGCTGTTAAGGTCAACCTTTGCTGTTGTAGTAGCTGTTAGCTGTTAGTGGTAGTGTTATAAGTTGTTCGGTAAAAGTTAGCTGTTGAGGTAGCTGATAATTGCATAAAGTAGTACAAAATAACTCCAGAAACTATCAGCTATCTCAGAAGCTACCTTAGGTAGCCTTTCAGAAACACTACCCCGAAAGCTAATCACTACCCCTAAACACTAGTTTACCGAACACTTTACAAGTAATGTTTTGCCCCATCCAAAAGCTAACAACTACCAAAAGTTACTAAAATGATGTTGCCAAACAAGACCGTTATATATTAAGCGAGAAGGGCAAATACTTGGTGTCCATTTTTTGTATTGCCAAAAATACCCCTCTTCTAATAAAGAGCAGTTGATTGATAGTTGCATCTCACGCTCTTAGTCCAATTGTATACCAAGTTACAAACTGTCTCCATGTTCCCATTTTCCCACCTATCATGGCAGTTGTCATCCCGTCATTATATAAAAATGCCGATTCACTCTCGTTCTCCCCTACACGGCACATATCCAACTTACTTCATAATAGTTCAATTTGTCTCATTAGCACAAGCAGTAGGCACAAAAATAAAAATATGTAGTTAACGACAACTTGAGAAGCAAATAAAGAGATGTTCAACTCTTTGTCATTTTCATGTCTCTGGGTGTAGAAGTGATCATCCCCAGAACACCAAAAGGTACTTGTTAGTACTACATTTCTCAGGACATCGTACAGTGCTCAGAATATTTTACATTGCTTAGAATGACATAGATTTCTCAGAACGTCATATCCCAGGATGACAATAAGAGGGAATTACCCCAGGAAGACGTCAACTATGCGAAATAGAATAAGGCGAGCGGAAGTCTATTTTCTAGGAAACGTGGATATTAGCAAGGAATGGTGGACTAAGTCTAAAGGAAGTGACCCACTAAGAATTAACTGGGTTCAGCTTGTAACGGGAGGAAGACGTGGTCAAGGAGAGATCCCTGTATTACAGGAACGACCTCCAAGAATTAAGGAAGTATGACGGCTGCACAGGCTGGATCAAGGGTTAGAAGTAAAGGCTATAAGAAGACAAAGAAGATCTACGAAGGGGACACACGATCACTCAAGCTCATACAACTCACTCTCAATCCTGCTCTCATTGTTCTCGACATGTTCTTTGTCTTTATTTACTTCTTTGCTACAACATCATATACCTTTGTACTCTGAATTCTTTGTAAACGATCATACCAAGTTAGTGGATTGATTGCCTGTTGAAGGTAGATTCCAACCGAGGTTTTTTTTCCCTCTTTTAGGCTTTTCCTCGTAAAAATTATCTTTTCTCATTATTATTATTTCTGTTCATCGTAGCTCGAAGCATTCATTCCTGGCATGTTTTCTGAAAGAATAGGTTATTTGATCCACATTCTTAGCTGAGAATGACATTGGTTAAATTTGACCAAAATAATTTGGCGCCCACCGTGGGGCATGGGGCACTTAACCTAAAAATCCGTTCAGAAAAAAAAAACCCACTTACCATCATGGAGTCATCCTCCCAACCAAACAAAGGCGCTGGAGAAAAAATCGAGAAGCCAACCAAGACTTCCCAACCTGGAGTCTCCAAGCCTATCCAAAGAACTCTGAAAATGCTCCTAACAGACACATCCAACAAGGAGATCTCGAGGACGACAGAACGTCCAATTTCTATCGGGATGCCCCTATCTACTGTCTTCACAAAGGCTACCAACATAGAAAAAGCCAAGACCACCCTATAGAAACCCAAAACTGAAGAGATGATGTCTTGCATCTCAGATATGCTCAAAGCTCAGAAGGCTCAAGAAGAGAGCATCCTGAAACTTACACAAGAGAATCAGCAACTGAAGGCGGTCATGGATAGCAGTATCTTACCCTCCAAACAACATATCCGCAGGGATACCAACCTGATCATCCCAATGCCAATCCTGAGCACTCCACCTAAAACGATGACGGTCAGAGCTCTAGTACCTCCACAATCCCCACTTGAGTTCAATCCGACGTTCCCAACTGGACTATGCCAAACGCTCAGCAATCCTGAATCAGAAGCGAGTCGAATCTTATCAGAAGCAACACCGTCTTTCAACATAAATGATGCAATGATGCAGTGTGGCAAGAAGCTGTTCGTGTGAGACAAGGGTGGAGAAATCCTTCCAGTACTGGCCCTTCCAGTACTATCCCCACAAGAAGCATCCCACACTATTATCCCTTATCAAGTCAATTAAATAATACTTTTGATGGTTACGCTGCTAGCGATGCTAACAATGCAGGACTCATGAACACTGTGATTGCATACATGAAATCTCTGGAGGACATGATGCGTAAAATTCCAGGAGCACCACAACCAATTGAGCAAATCTCCTCCACAGTCTATGCGAAGACACCTTTTGTTGACGAGATCACAGCCATAGAACTCCCGGAAAGATTCAAGCCTCCATCAATGTCATCCTACGATGGAAACATAGATCCAAGAGAACACGTGATGATCTACCAGCAGAGGATGACAGTCTTACCAATACCTAGCCACCTAAATGAGGCCTGTCTTTGCAAGGGGTTCAACTCAACGTTAACAGGTTCAGCTCTTGAATGGTACTTAAACTTGCCTAAAGGTTTAATTTCCAGTTTTGCAGATTTTGCGAACCTGTTCCAAACGCAATTATCCACAAGTCGAAAGATGGAGAGGAGATCCATCGACTTGTATCGTGTCGTCCAGAAGAAAGGAGAATCCCTCAAAGATTTCCTCAACCGCATGAACAAAGAAATCATAGCAATCCCAAATTGCAACCAACCTACAGCTGTGGAAGCTGTACGTCAAGGAGTGGTAAGAGATTCTGACTTCTATGATGAGTTAACCAAATTCCCTTGTAGCTGCTTTCAGGTTGTCAGGAACAAATCTCAACCCTGCATATGACTAGAAGTAGACAAAGCTCTGAGGATTGAAACTAGGGACTATGAGAGACACAACAGGAAAGCAACGACGGATAAGTCAGAATGGAGCAGACCCAAACCGTATCATAAACCAGAGGACAGACCAAGGGTCCGCTATGCTAGAGAAGTCAAGAGCGACAACACAAAGGAATTGTCAGAATGGCAAGAGATTCAGAAATACAATTTTTTTTGTTGACATTGCTACTTTAGTTGATCGCTTAGATGACTTAGGGCCTAGGGTAAGATGGCCCAAAAACACTGACAAACCTGCAGGGAACAGAGATACATCCAAATGGTGTGAATTCCATGGTGACATTGGTCACAACACTGAAGACTGCATTGTTCTCAGAAAAGAAGTGGCTTACTTGCTGAAAAATGGATACCTGAAGAACCTACTCAAACCAGATTAGAAAGATCAACCAGGTGCAGATCCCCCAACGAAGATCGTTAGATACATTTCAGGAGGCTCGGACATCTGTGGAGTGTCCTACTCATCAGCAAAGAGAATTGCTAAAGAGAACTCGATGCAGAGACCAGAATGACTGATGATGCCTAGAAGACGGAACCAACCTATCACCTTTTAACGAATCTGATAGGGAACATATCAAAGAGTATTACCACGATGGACTAGTCATATCCCTGTAAATTGGTTGCGCAATCGTACAAAGAATACTTGTCTACGGAGGCAATTCTGTGAACCTCATCATGGCTGAAACCCTCAAACAAATGGGAATAGAAGATAGCAACATTACCAAAATCTCCGTCGTCTTAGTTGGATTCAGTGGGGAAACAAAGCAGACTCTTGGTCACATATTCCTAGCAACAAACGCATGTGGGGTAAATTCTTTCAAAAATTTTTCTGTAATTAACTGCTTGTCGTCCTACAATGTTTTACTTGGCAGGCGTGGATACACAATTTAGGAGCAATACCATCTACCTATCATCAATGCGTGAAATTCCCAAGTAGTTTAGGAGTGCAAGTAGCCAGAGGGGACTCAAAAGCAACTCAAGAATGCTACAAACTCTCCCTCAAACCAAGAATAGGATGGAGGGAGAAATATCAATTAAAGCATCCCTGGATTCAAAGCGTTCTCCTTGAATAATCCAAACACAACATAGAAGAGGTCATCTTGAACCCGGGAGAGCCAGAAAGGAAACTACAAATAGGCGACGACGTGCCCGACCAAATCTGACCTGATTTGATACGCTTCCTAAAAGAAAGGATGGAATGCTTCGCCTGGCACCATGTCGACATGACAGGAATCAGTTTAGAGGTCATAACGCACAAACTAAACATCGATCCCAAGTACACCCCAATCAAACAGAAAAGAAGAAAGTTCGCCCCTGAAAGCAATCAAATCATCAACGAGAAAGTCGACAAGCTCAAAGAAACAGGTACGATCCAGGAAGTAATTTACCCTGATTGGTTAGCTAATGTTGTGGTAGTCAAGAAGAAAAATGGAAAGTGGAGAGTATGCATGGACTACACAGACCTGAACAAGGCTTGTCCAAAAGATCCCTTCCTACTACCGCACATAGACACCATGGTAGATGCAACTACAGGACATGATATCTTAACATTCCTAGATGCTCAAAGTGGATTCAACCAAATCCAGATGTACGAGCCAGATAGAGAAAACACAGCCTTCATGACAGAGCGTGGAATATATTGCTACAACGCCATGCCCTTCGGTCTCAGAAATGCAGGAGCAACTTACCAACGCCTTGTCAACATGATGTTTAAAGAACAATTAGGAGATACGATGGAAGTGTACATACACGACATGGTGATCAAATCAAAATCAGCTGAAGAACATGTCCAACATCTCACAACCGCATTCGACATTCTGAAGGTATATAATATGAAACTCTATCCTAACAAATGTACCTTTGGAGTATCTTCAGGAAAGTTCCTAGGCTACATGGTCACCAAAAGAGGAATAGAAGCCAGTCCAGAGCAAATGAAAGCTTTTTTGGAACTCCAAGCCCCAAAAACCGTGAAAGACATACAATGTCTTGCCGGACGAGTAGCCGCGCTGAACAGGTTCATCTCACGATCCTCAGAACGGTGCAAGCATTTCTATGACGTCCTAGGAAAGAATAAGAAATTTGAATGGACTGCTCATCACGACAAAGCCTCCCAGGAGGTGAAAGAATACTTGAGTACTCCACCACTCATATCTTCTCCAAAACCAGGTGAAATCTTATATGTTTACCTTGCAGTAACTGAAAATGCGTTAAGTGCAGTATTAGTACGAGAAGAAGATGAATTACAACATCTCATCTACTATGTAAGTAAAAGTCTCTTGGATGCTGAAACAAGGTACAGTCACTTAGAAAAACTAATCCTAGCATTGGTTATGTCGTCTACATAATTACATCCTTATTTTGAAGATCACAAAGTGCAAGTCAGAACTAACTTCCCAATCAAGTCCGTCTTGAGAAACCTGAATTATCTGGAAGAATGGCAAAATGGACAATTCAACTTAGCACGTACCAAATATCATACGAGCCTAGAACTGCCAACAAATCACAAGTCTTAGCAGATTTTGTGGCAGACTTCAGTCTGGAAACTAGAAGCAGAAGCAAAAGACAAAGTTCAGCACCTAAAAAAAAGGACCACACCTCAGAAATGGACACTGTTCACAGATGGAGCAGCGAATGTGAGAGGAACATGCCTAGGAGTCGTCCTGAAGTCACCCCTGGGGGACATCTTACCCCACGCAATAAGTTGCGAGTTCAAGACAACCAACAACGAGACAGAGTATGAAGCGCTAATTGTTGGACTCAACATGGCATAAGAACTAAAGGTAAAACAACTTGAGGTACATTCTGACTCCCTTCTAATAGTAAATCAAGTTAACGGGACCTACACAGCTAAAGACTCAAAAATGGTAGCTTATCTAGATAAAGTGAAAAAGATAACAAATAAAATTGATATTTTTGAATTAAAACAAATACCAAGAGACCTAAACATGCAAGCTGATGCCCTGGCATCTCTGGGGTCCAACTTCAACCCAAACCAACTTAGACTCAATTCCTATTCTTCACCTAATGTCCCCATCAATCGACAAGGAAGGTAAAGATGTTACATTAATTCATAAAACTGTCTATGAGACTAACATGCAGGAAAAAGCCTGGACTAAGCCCTATATAGAATAACTCAAAAAGATGATGTCGCAGATACCTTTAAGGAACCTCGCTCAATCGGGATGAAAGCATCAAAATTCATCCTGATCGACGACGTCTTATTCAGGAAGTCCGCGGTAGGCCCTTACCTTAGATGCCTTGAGAAAGATCAAGCCCAAGAAGTCCTACGTGAGCTACACGGAGGACAATGTGGAAACCACGCCGCTGGACGAAGCCTATCAAACAAAGCTCTCAGGATGGGATATTTCTAGCCGACAATGAGGAAGGATGCGATCGAATATGCCAAAAAAGTGATGCATGCCAGAGACACGCTCCAGAAATACACCAACCTCCAGAACTACTACGCTCAATCTGTACCCCCTGGCCATTCATGAAGTGGGGAATGGACATTGTAGGAAAATTACCGCAAGCTCCAGGACAAAGAGTGTTCATGCTAGCAATGACAAACTATTTCTCCAAATGGATTGAAGCAGAGGCATACAGTCAGGTAAGAGACAAAAAAAGTTATTTCTTTTATAAAACGCAATATTATATGCAGATTTGGTATACCATCTGTGATCGTACGAGACAATGGGTCGCAATTTATAAGCAACAAGACGAGGATGTTCTAAGCCCAATGGAATATTGAACTACATACTTCAGCACCAAGACATCCCCAAGCCAACGGCCAAGCAGAATCAAGTAACAAAATCATCATTAACAATTTCAAGAAGAGACTGGAAGACAGACGGGGAAGATGGGCTGAAGAGCTACCATTAGTCCTATGGGCGGACAGAACGACACCAAAAAACTCAACAGGACAAACCCCCTTCTCGTTGGTCTTTGGTTGCGAAGCAGTAATACCAGCCGAAATCTCAATACCCACTCAAAGGTGTGGCCTGCTAACTGCAGAAAATAACAAAACTGAGATTGCAGCTAATTTAGATACTGTAGATGAGCTCAGAGAAGCAGCAAGTATAAGACTAGCAGCATATCAGCAAACTGTGGCCAGAAGCTACAACAAGAACGTCAAGATTAGAAACTTCAAAGTAAAAGACATGGTAATGAGAAAAGCTTTCCAAAATACTAAGGAACATGAGGCAGGAAAACTCGCTCCAACCTCGGAAGGACCCTACCTCCTTGAATCCATCACAAGAATGGGAGCATATAGGCTCATGACTATGGATGGAAAATCAGTTCCCAGAAGTTGGAACGCCATCAACCTAAAGCTCTACTTTGCGTAAGGTAACCACAGTATTAACGACCACTATATCAGACTAAAAGGTACGCATCTAAAACTGAATTTCCATTACAATTTCCTCCTACTTTATCTCCCACAATGATGATACTAACTTGAGCGTCGGAGGGTCGTTGGTCTAACCAACGACCGACCTAACCTACTTCTGTCTTGCAGACCTTGTCAATTGAGAAATAACCAACCGGTCCACAAGACAGGGGGATAAGATTGATACAAACTCAAGACGACGAAGCCAATGCAATAGAAGCAACACAAGCCCAAAATGACAAACACAACAGGTATATCAACAAGTACACAATGTATTGGATTCTGCAGATGTTTAAACCACATATATACGCAAGAAATCCAAACATACGAAACATCACTTAGGATGTCTACCAGAGTTGTAACAGAACCTCAACTCTTAGGCTATTCTAACACGTTTAATACACACCAGTCAGCACGCACAACAGAACGAAGGGCATGATAAAACATGTCAACCACAACCATCAGAAGTCAGACCTTGCAAAAAAAATAAAAAAAAAAAATAAAAGAAGAAGAAGATCCTAAGCAAATTGATAAACCTTTGCCCTAAACGGACAAAGTGAATGCAGTTCTCCCTACAACATACTAAAAGGGAACCTTTGTGTGCACAGACAAAGTCAAAAGTAGCCAAAATAAACCTTTGTCCCCTTGGACAAAGTCAAATACATACCCAAAATAATTGTCTTAGGATGACATACCATCCACGAAAAACCAGAAAAAGAAATTAACAAACTAACTAGCAGGATTGTTGTCAACAACCACAGAAGAAGCTGGAAAGATAGCTGCTGTAGAGTCCTGAACATTGACGGCTTGGCTAGAATTGGCAACACCCTGAAGGTGGCCGACCGAAGGAATGTTTTTCTCTGCAAGCAAAGTGGAAAGCTTCTTAGCAGTCTCCTGGATCTCCTCAGCCGTTGGGCGCACGTCGTCCTCCCTAACAGGCTATTTCTCATTCACCAAATCCCAGGTACCACTATAATCCCACTTATTGTACTCTCCTTTGGCGAAATCAGCCACAGCCTCTAAGCGGCCCTTCAAATCAAAAAAGATAGCATAATCCTTCAATTCAGACTCCAAGAATTCTACATCCTCCTTCAACTTAGTAATCTCAACTTCTTTCTTAGAAAGAATAAGATCCTTAGCCTGAATGGCAGCTTCCTTAACCCTTGCTGCCTCAGCAGCAACTTTCAGACTCTTGCGCAACTTCTGCTTAGTAGACTTGGAAGAAGCACACTTAGACTCCAAAACCTTCACTCTCTTAGCAGTAACCAAACAAGCTTGCAAAGCCTACAAGCCATAAAACGAAATCACAAGTCAAACTACACCCTAAAACACAACCAAAAAGTTATCTATATAAATACAATAAATACCTTCAGCAAATGACCAGTAGCATCCTCTATCACATCCCCAACATGACGATTCTCATGAAAGACCTCTGCACCCTCCAGCAAGAAAGACTCTAGCGTGTCAGGCAACTTGCTAGGTGTCTGAGCAACGAAAACCACATCATCAAACGAGGATCTCAGATGCTTAGCAGAACAAGACTTAGGAGTAGGTAGGTGCCTTCTTGGGGACAGTCTTACTATCTCCAGTATTAACTGCCTCACGCTTAATATTCTGAACCTGGTCAGTGAGGTTCATATTCCTAAGAGAAGTACGAGTCGCCTTGGTGCCTGAAAAAACTCAAAACCATCAGAACAGAAGATCTCAAACAAAAACTGACAATGTAAACTAGAAATTTACTTACTAGTAGACATAATGGCACTTTCAGAAAGAATGCTCTTTGACTTGGAGCTAGCGTGCTCAACACTGCTAAACAAAGTTGTAAACGTTCTCTCAGCAGCAGAAATCGCCAAGAATGCAGAAATACGTTCTTGACTGTTTTCACCTTTGAACGTCTTGACGCTCAGTTATACAAAATAGGCAACGTAAGAAGACACTTTAGAAATTTTGTAAGAAATGCACCAAGACTTCAGAAAGACAGATTACCTTCGGTAACCCACTTCTCAAGTATGAACTCTCCGTCCTGGCCTAAATATTCTTTGTTGATAAACATGTATAATTTCGTCCAAGAACGGTCATTTGTGTCACTCAGTCCAAGAATCAAGTGTTCAGCCCCCTCCTTAATCCTAACCTGAAATTTGTGAGATCCACTTCCCCTTAACTGATAGACAGAGAACACATCCTCTAGATTCAATTCCAAACCCTTCTGTTTGCAAAGAATATCCACACCCAGTAATAGCCTCCATACCCCAGGAAGTAACTGACTAGGGGCAACAGGGAACCAACTAAAGAAATCTCGAACGATTCCAGGGAAAGGGAGACTCAGACCTTTATCAAATGGATATGAGTACATGCAGAACCATCCAAGACAAGTCCTATCAGCCCTTATTGGCTCTACTAGGATGACTACCTTACAACGCTCAGGAAAAACCTGTTTACTATGAAGGTTATCTAACTCAGCACAAGTAAAAACATTTTCTACACTACCATTTTCCAGAACCCCAGTCTCAGTAAAATCTAGACCTTCAAGATGATGAGTTTTAAATTTACCCTTAGAATCCTCTACGTTTTTGCTAGTCCAGGTCTTCTTACCCATTTCTATAAACTACAAAAATTGACCAGAAAGAACGAGAAATACCTCAGAGAGACCCTATAAAATCGGTGTCTGAAGCTTCGAACAAGGAGAGCTTTTTCGGAGAGAAAGGGCTGAAGAGAAAAGAGAACAAAGAAAATGGTTTGAATTTTGAAAGGAAGAAATGACGGTTGCAACTTTATAGAGTTGTAAACAATGATGGAGTGGAGTAAATGCTTTGCAGTTGCACACCCCACGATGTGTTAAGGCAGTTTTTCAATTTCTTTAAATAAAAAATTGGGGGACAATTGTTAGTACTACATTTCTCAGAACATCATACAGTGCTCAGAATATTTTACATTGCTCAGAATGACATAGATTGCTCAGAATGTCATATCCTAGGATGACAATAAGAGGGAATTACCCCAGGAAGACGTCAACTATGCGAAACAAAATAAGGCGAGTGGAAGTCTATTTTCTAGGAAACGTGGCTATAAGGAATGATGGACTAAGTCTAAAGGAAGTTACCCACTAAGAATTAACTGGTTCAGCTTATAACGGGAGGAAGACTTGGTCAAGGAGAGATCCCTGTATTACAGGAACGACCTCCAAGAATCAAGGAAGTAATTGACGGCTGCACAGGCTGGATTAAGGGTTAAAGGCTATAAGAAGACAAAGAAGACCTACGAAGGGGACACACGATCACTCAAGCTCATACAACTCACTCTCAATCCTGCTCTCATTGTTGTCGACATGTTCTTTGTCTTTATTTACTTCTTTGCTACAACATCAAATACCTTTGTACTCTGAATTCTTTGTAAACGATCATCCCAAGTTAGTGGATTGATTGTCTGTAGGAGGTAGATTCCAACCGAGGTTTTTCCCCTCTTTCAGGGTTTTCTCGTAAAAAATATCTTGTCTCATTATTGTTATTTCTGTTCATCGTAGCTCGAAACATTCATTCCTGGCATATTTTCTGAAAGAATAGGTTATTAGGTCCACATTCTTAGCCGAGAACGACATTGGTTGAATTTGACCAAAACAGTACTTTCAATCTAAACTACTCTCATTTCCTTTTTTGAATTCATTTCCTTAATTATTGTAAGGCATTATTTTCGTGGAAAGTATGGATGCCAATTACAAATTTTTGTTAGTTATGTTCTGTCGCGGAGTGTTATTTAATAACTGATGAATTCATCTTTCTAAGTGAATCGGTTTGCCAAAATAGTAACCCGAAAACTAAAGTTGGATAGATTTGGTTTGAGTTGTTCATGTTAATTAGAATGGTGCAAAATAAAACTTAACTGAGGTTTAGTTTACAATGATGATTTGGTGCTACTCTGCTACGTTGCTCTTTTTCTTTGTTTGGTTTTATTATAAGTAGCTGGATGAAAAACCGGTTTGATATCAATTAGTGTTGGCATATGGCATTATGCTTTAGTGGATGCTGGATAGTACACATCTAAATTGCCCAAAAATTACCTAGTTATTGCACTGAATGAGTGAATGTGAAGTAGTGTTATGTACAAGACCTTGAAATGAAAGCATGTAGTTCTGATCATGTGAAATTTGTAAGTTGTCATTTTCTTTTTTCTTATTGAGATTTAATACTTTGAAGCATGACAATCTTCAATATTTTCAAAACTTTGGGTATAAAGGATCTAAAGAAGTCATAAAATAATAAATTTGTATAATTTATTGTTGATTTTTTTTTTCAATGATTATTGTTTTTTTTCTTTTGTGGTTGTAAGAATTCAACATTCATAAGTTAGTAAGTTGAAGCAATAGAAGCAGATCATTTAAGCCTCGAGAAATATGACAACTAGAATAAGCAAGTGCAACTTTGCCGTAAAACTGATTTGAACTTCATAACATATTGACATTAGTTAAGTGTAGTTTTTGAGGTGGACAACTTTAGTAATGAAACATTTGTAATTTTAGGCCAATGTT
>ONZA01003282.1:11128-23031 GCA_900322205.1 Kewa caespitosa
GAACACACAACTGCAATATCGAGCAAGTGAGTGTTTCTTACAAGGAGCTAGGCAGTGAGTGTATTGTTTTTGAGTCCCACAAAATTGTGACTGTTAGCCACTTTAAAAGTGAGGGTCGAGAGCTAATTTCAAACTCTCGATATTTTGAGTGTTAGCCTCTACTTTAACTAGGGAAGGAATATTGTTGTATCCCTACTATCATTATAGTGGAAGATTTTACGGACCTTCGGTCCCGTGGTTTTTTCCTTCGTCTTGGAGGTTTCCACGTAAAAATTTCGGTGTCCTCGTTTGTTATTTTTCCACAAATTTTTTGTCCATTTTAAATTACACAAAGAGGAAATCGGTTCAATTATAATCCGCCATTTTCCCAACAACTATTACCTGAATTTATGCCTTCTTTTTTTTTATTCACTTTGAATATTCATATTGTTGGCTTACTAATGGTGTCATTTAATTTATTTAATCTGCTCTCTTTTTTTGGTTGGACCTTGCTACAATAATGGCATTAGCAACGATCTTCCAAGCGAGGCAAGGAAGATAGATGCAAAGGTGGATGACGAATGAGTGACGTTGTAACAAGTGGTCGCATCGATTATCGAGTACACAATTGGACAATTCATTTTAAGTACTAGTGAAGGGGACAACCTTCAATGTTTGGACAACGAATACAGGTGCTATCGCCATCAACATTATTGTTCCTATTGGTGCAGTTTCTTGGTCAGGAGATACACTAAAGTGTGCATATGAATACATGATATTTGTCTCAGTTGTCCATTGTCGCCATGGTCATCATTCTTTGTAATCTTTTGTCTCCTATGAAAAACGATAGGGCTCTATGTTAATCCCACTCTTCTCTTATGTAATGTATTAGTTTGTTGTGATATTATTATTATGTGAAGGATTGCTCTTAGGGTGTTTTGGATATTTTTGGGTGACAGAGTGGACCCTTGAAACTCAAAGGGTTGCAAAGCTTTAGCTACGTGAGATTCGAGAGATTCTGAGAGGTGCTTCTGGACTAATCTGAGCTGATCTGCAAAACAGAAGCTTGTGAACTGCCCTCGGCGTGGTCTGGGGATCGGTTCTCCGATGTCTAAGTCAGTTGGGTGTAACTGATGGAAATTCGGCCACGAGGTAAGCCGGGGCCAAATAGAAAGTATGAGCATACACTTTGGAATCAAACACTTCAGGGAGTTAATGTCGAGAGCAAAGTGCAATAAATGCGTATTTAGTGAATAATTATTGTGTACCTTCTTGGGATGTCTGATGGGTCCGTTTATAGGATTTGATTCCCCCCAATCCTCATTAGGGCTTGGTGCATGCTAGAGAAGCAGCGATGCCTCCATGGCCGGTTGAGCCCTAGGCATACATGGACCCAAGCGCTCAATTATATTTTTGCAGATGTCCACGTTTGGTTAGTATACTGGGAAAGATCCTCTGAGCGTACTGTCCTTAGTGTGGAGGGTCGGGGTCCTCCATAGATGTGCCTTGGAAAAACCGAGCTTCCTGAGTGTCTTCCTAAGGAAAGTACATCCGCAAAATACTCCGAGCAAAGGAATAGTTTTGCCTATGGTCAACGTGGGCCTTGGAAAATGGCACATATATTTGCCCCTCGGATTAGGTCGGACCTCGTCTTTCGAGATCACTGCCTAATCCAAACTATTCAAGGCGTGGGCTTTTACTTCACTGGCTTCTAAGTGAAGGGTTGCTCGTAGGACAAGCTTCTTCAGGGGGTCTTGAATGTGGATGGGGTCGGTTGCCACGTGGCGCGCAACTGATGTAAACACCTGTTTGTCGATCAATAAATGTAGGATTTATTGTGAATCTCTATAAATAGGTCTAACTTTCCTCATTTCACTTTCACTTTAATCTTGGAATTTCTCAAGAGAGAAAGTTTTCTTTTAGAGAGAGAAAATTCCCAAAAATTCAAATCCTTCATCTTTGTTTCTTCAAGCTTCTCCGTGCTTGATCTTCAACCACTTCGTCCCCTAATCTTCAAACACTTTGGCTTTGAATCTTCAACCACTACGGCAAGATTCTTCCACTTCGTTGAAGGTTAGATTTTTCAGATAATTTCTTCATTCCTTTCTCTTTGTAACTCCTTTTCCAAAGCTTCTTTCAGTAATGTCTAGTGGACCTTCGGGATTTTGTTCGGGTAGTTCGACTCAAGGTGAGCTGGACATCTTGGAGAAAATCCAGAAACGGAAAGTCGAGTACATTAGAGTGTTAGAATCCATAGAGAACGTGAAAGTAGCTCGTCGACTCGATAGGGTGACTTCATAATAGATCAACCTCCACTTAAGGCTTTGGACCATCACGGGGTAGAGCTGGATTTCGAAAGACTACAGGCACTAGGCTTGGAATGGCAAAGTATTTATGGTGCCCCTAATCCGTTTAGTCGTTGGACTGGAGAAGCTTCTCGTCACTCGAGTCAGAAAAAGAAAGATTCATCCATCCCCTCAGAACCTCCAGTTGCTAGTAATAATAAACCTTGTAAACATAGAGGGGGGCCTTTGGCTTCGATGTGCTCGACGGTGCCGATAGAGGCTCAGAGATAGGTAAGAAGGAAGCCAGTAGCCCAGAAAGGAACGACTCATCTCAAGCAAACTGCGAAAGGACAGCCTCACGATCTCAAGGACGAGTCCACGTCGTCTTCCATCGAGCATGTCTCCATTCATCCTCATAAGAGACGAGGGCCATATTCCCTGAAATCCCTGATTCTACTTTGTCTCCTGGTACGTTGAATATATTTTCTTTGTCTTTTTTGTTTTGTTTTATGTACCCTGATTCCAGCACTGGTAGCAAACCCCTCATCTTTTGAAGCGACAATCGCCTGTCGACCTCCGTACTACATCGATTGTAGAGTTGTGATGGCAGCTAAAGTTTTAACTTCGGTCGATAGGAAGAAGGCCAGGAGGTCTGCTGACGAGATAAGGTGTATCTAGTCGATCCCGGGTTATGATGTCCCCTGTACCACTGAAATTTTTGGTTCTTCAATAGACATTCAATTGATCCGAGGTGGTTCAAGCAGTAGAGTAATGAGGCTGTCGAGGAACTATATTATGGCGACCAAGCTGAGGAGCGAGGCATGGTTTCAGCTGCCTCTCAATTCTTTCGCTTTGTCCTTGCTGCAAGACTACGACCTGGCTCCCTATCAGCTAGCCCCAAATAGTTGGATGATGATCTCGTACTTCATCACTCATTGCAAGGGTCATGGGGTAGAGTCGACCTTGGGGCTCTGGTTGGCAATCATGAAGGCCATCACCCCTAGTAACACAGATGAAGGGTTCTTCCACTTTACGGAGAAGCCAGAGTACATGGTGGGACCACCTTGTCCAAGTTCCAACCATGGTTGGAAGGATCTTTTCGTCTTTATCAAGGGCTTGAGGAACGAGGTCCTGACAGGAATTTCGGGCTAGAATGCGACATATAGGGTGTCTCCATCCTTCGAGAGGAGGGGAAGGCATCCCTCTAAGGCTGGCCTCAACGCCCGCAAATACTTCCGGTGGAAAGAGAAGAGGGGTCAACAGGGGACGAAAGTTCAGGTGAATATGCCCCTATTCTAGTAGCCAAAGCAGAAGTGGTTGCAGGATGAGCACTTCCTCGACTTCATTGGGGTTAGCTAAAAGTGGAGCATGGTTACTTTTAGCAATTTTCCTTTGATTTGGCTCGTCATGCTTGTAGGTTCCTTGCTAACACTTTTCACTTTGCAGAGGCGGCAATGGAGACCATTAACGAGACCGACGAGGGCCTAACATGCAGGGGAAGACCTCCACGGCTGAGGTCTACATTCGGATGGCCGAGGACCTCAACCTCAATATAGAGGAGCTCCTCAATTTGGTAAGTATCTTTTCTTGGTACTTGGATCGGTCGTTGGTCCTTTTCTGACTCTAAATCATCTTGTTCTTTTTCGTAGTCGGTGTCTACCGGGGTGCCTAAGAGGACGAAGTCCTCCTCATCCACAGGGGGCTCAAAGTTGAGAGGACCTTCTTTGATTGAGCCGGTCACCGTCCTCATCATCGATGATCTCGACGAGGCGATGGCGGACCTCACCGGGACTTCTTCAAAGAAGCCCTGGACAGAGCCCAAGTCAAGTTCGGCATCGACCAAAGTTAGGCTAGAGCGAGCTCCCGCTTTTGCCAAGGACAAAGGGAAGGGGAAGGCGTCGAATGAGCCCCCATGGGAGGAGCCCGTCTAGCCAAAGAAGTCAAAGAGGGCTGGCTTCAACGCTGAGAGGGAGATGTCAGATGGAGTGTATCCCTTCGCGGTGTACTTCCGCCGCAGCAATGAGGGGAATGCAAAGGAGGTGGAGTACTTTTCTCAGCACTTTTTCCCATCGAGGACCTTACTGACATGGGGATGAGCCCAAGCATCATCCGAAGGTTCTCGCTGAAGTCTATCCACGTGGTATGCTTTACACTTAGACATTTCTCCTCTTTCCTTTCATGATGGACTTCTGACGTTGTCTTCTTCTTCATCACTTTTAGGCCTACCTCTCCATGGTCTACTATGACTCGGAGAACGCTGATCTCCGAGCAAGGCTTCAAAATGTTGAGGACCTCCCGGCGAAACATTCTAGCAAGGTCCAGGCAGCCTGTGAGAGGGCGGCTAAGGCTGCGAGGAAGGCCCAAGAAGAGAGGGTCATCGAGGTAGAGGACAAGATGTCGAAGGCTGAGGAAGAAGCCAAGGCCAACCTCAAGAGGGCCGAGGAAGCCGAGTTCAAGCTTTTTGCGTGGTCGTGGAGAAGGCCACCGAGGTGGTTGCTCTTTTGCAGGAGGTCAAGGACGCGGTCAAAAGGAAGGAGACCCAGCTGGAGGAGGCCTTCATAGATGTCTTCGGTTTGGCCACCGGCTTCAAGGCTATCCGAGCTACCATAATGGTGAACCAGCCCGAGGCTACCCACGATCCGAAAGGTGCTAGGGAATCGAGGGTCAAGCTGATGAAGTTCTTCGCCTACTCCCTGAGAAAGAAGTTCGGGCCTGACCCCGTGGTAGGGTCCGCTGACGCTATCAACGTTAATCCCTCCCGGTCTACTGGGGGAATTGCTTCATGAGGCATCCCAATGTTAAGCATGACGTAGGCGAGCAGCCGGAATCATCAGCCGCCGAGGATATGTTCAGTAGGGCTAGCCAAGGTTTCCCAAGTGGGTCTCTCTCTCTCAATATGAACATTGTAATATGTTGGCCTGCTTGTTCCCTTGTTCGTACATGAAGTTGTTTCGTCGTACGAACACATGGTAATAGGTAGGTCTTCACTATCTTACGAGAGAACCACTGTACCTCGGGCTATCACCCAAATGGGCCTCTCATTAAATATAGGATGTGGTAGTTGGATGACTTGTTCCCTATGTCTAAAATGTTATTTTTGTCATGTAACACATGGAATGGGTAGGTCGTCCCCATTTTTTATGAGAGGTCCATTGTACTTCATCTTTTTCTTCTTCGGGTGTAGTCTTCTAGGTCTTCGTCCTTTTGTTTCTTTTGACGGCCTTTTCAGCTTTTATAATACATGTAACCTGTATTTTTGAGGCGTTTTGCCTAAATTAATGAGAATGTGCTTTCTCTCTTCGTCATTTTTAATTATGATTCTGAGCTTGTTGGCACTTTACAGAAGAAGTACTTGCCTGAGTTTTTGAAACCAAACTGTGGTGGTTGTCTTTAGTGCTGCTCGGGGTTTTACCCCTACTACGCCCCTACTTAAACAAATATTGTGTCAACTGTGCTTCATCCGAAGTTGGATAAGTTCACGAGCTTGATCTGTTTATCGTCTGTGGTGACGAAAGGGTGGGGTAGTTCATTTATTTACCACCGGGGTGGGACTTAATGAAGGAATCATTTATTCGTGGTGAAAACCGAGGTTTTTGCTCTTAGATATGTTCGAAGCCTTTTAATCCTTTCCAACCCAATTGAAAACAATTCGTATTTTTGCCCCTGAGATGGGCTTAATGTGTTTTTAAGCAGTCCTCGGGATAAGACTTTGTTAGGCTTTTTTTCGTGAAATGACAAATTTAAAAAGAACATAATCTAGAAAGAACAAACTTTTATTCATGGCTGTTAAGGGGTGCCGATCCCAAGGTACCTCTAGGATGAGTTCCTTAAAAAAAACATAGGAGACTGTTAAGGGGTGCCTACCCCGAAAAAAATTCGAGATGAGTTTATTACATATAGAAATGAAGTAGATTGTTGATGTTCCATGACCTCGGGACCTTGCGTCCCTCTGGTGTTTCTAGGCAGTATGTCTTTGGTCCTATCACTTCTGCGATTTTGTATGGACCTTCTTAGTTCGGCGTCAACTTTCCATCTTCATTTTGCCTTCCCATGGACTCTATCTTCTGTAGTACGAGATCTCCCGGAGTCTTCTTATCTTGACTCGTTGATTGAATCCTCGGTCATCCTTTGCTTGTAGATTTTGGCTCGTAGAAGGGAATTTCCTCGGATCTCTGGCAGTAGGTTGAGCTGATGCTTGAGTTTATTTGGATTTTTCCTCGGCATCGAAGTGCTCTACTCTCGGACTTCCCTTTTAAGATCTCAATTAGGAGTACCGCTTCTGACCCGTATACCAGTTTAAAGGGGGTTTCTCCTGTGATGGCTTTTTCGTAGTCCTCGTTGTGCAGAGTACTTCGGTCAATTTCTATGCCCATAGTCCCTTAGCTCCATCTAGTTTCTTTTTGATCCGTCCCACTAGAGTTTTGTTGCTGGATTCCACCTAGCTATTAGTTAGAGGTCGAGCTACTACTGTAAAGCTAGCCTTCACCCCATTCTCTTCTAGCCAGTCAATCAGTCTTGGTGTGTTGAATCGACTCCCATTATCGAAGATAATCTTTCGGGGTGCTCCGAATCGTGTGAGAATGTTCTCTGGAATGAACTTTTTCACATTTGCAATTGTGGTGTTCTCGACAGCCCGAGCTTTCATCCACTTTATGAAGTAATCCACAGCTACTATGACAAACTTCAGTTGTTCGGATGTCTGAGGGAATAGGCCCAATATGTCCATTCCCCATTTGTGGTAAGGTATGGGAGCAAGGATGGGGGTAAGTTTGGCTAAAGGGAGTCGAGGTGTAGGTGCGAAGTATTGGCGTTTATCGCACTTTTTGACCATTTTTGTTGCATCTTTCTAGATGGTGGGCTAGTAAAATTCCAACCAAAGTATTTTGTGGGCGATCGTTCTTGACCCTTGATGTGCACCACCGATGCCTTAGTGTGCTTCTCTGAGGATTTCTTGCCAATGGCATCTCGACACATATTTCAGGAGTGGATGGGTGAAGCTCTTCTTGTATAATATCCCGTCTCGAAATTCGAACCATTTTACCTTATCCTTCATCTTTCGAGCTTCTTTGGGGTCCTCAGGAAGGGCGTTATCCTGGGGATGGGTCCATCCATCCGTCAGACCTGTCTAGGATGTTGACAGTTACCTCGTCTTCGATGCTTCGCGTTTCAACTTCTTTTCAGAAAACATTCTTGTGCATTCCTTCTATAGACGAGCTAGCCAACCGGGCGAGTGCATCGGCGTGGCCATTTTTCGATCTTGGAACATGCTCCATGGTGACTTTTTCGTAGTGATCTATCTATGTTTTCACTTTCGCCAAGTAGGCTTTCATTCCGTCCCCTCGGGCTTCATAACTGCCTGAAATTTGGCAAACAACTAATTGGGAGTCCATCTGGACTTGCATTTTTCTGGCTTTGGTAGCTCATGCTAATGTAAGTTCTGCAAGGAGGGCTTCATACTCCGCTACATTGTTTAAAGCCTAGAACTTGAATCTTGTTGCCTATTCAAACATATCTCCTTTCGGGGAGGTGATCACTTTTCCTGCTCCGCTCCCAGGCTTGCAGGATGATCCGTCCACGCTCATGGACCATGAGTCGGTCCAGAGCCAAGACCTAACTTTTGATCGCTCTTCAAGGTTCATTTTGATGTTCTTGTAAGTATAGCCTCAACTTCCTCGAACTGATGAGAACCCCGAGGGCGAATTTTTCTAGAATTGTGTATCAGAACTCTGCCCCACTTAGTGCGTGAATGGTGAAGTACACAGGCTCTTGGACTTTCTCACTTTCTCTTACCAGCACTGAAGCGGTGACTCTTTTGGATACTGCAAGGTGGAGCTATAGTCGATCTCCGGCTTTAGGGATGGATATCCTCGGTAGTCGTCTGAGATACTTCAATTTTTCGAATACTTCTTGCACTTCTTCACTCCATTAGAATTTTGTTCATCTCCTCAAAGCTTTAAAGAATAGAGCACACTTGTCGGCTGACTTGGACACGAAGAGATTCAGTGCGGCTATGCATCTTGTGAGTTTTTGCACGTCCCGAATACACTTTGGGGTCTGCATGTCTTGCACTTTCTCGAGGTTGGCATCGGTTCCCCTTTCACTGACCATGAAGCCTAGAAATTTTCTCCTTGTACCCTGAACACACATTTCTTGGGGTTCAGCTTCATTTGATTGGCTCTAAGGGTTTCAAAAGTTTCCCTTAGGTCGTCCACGTGATTGGACGACTTGACGCTCTTCATGATAAGATCATCGACGTAACTCATAACTCTTGATGAACGTGTACATGCGACTGATAGGAGGGAGGAATTCCATGTTGATGGCTAAATACATTATGTGGATCAGTTATAGTTTTGGCTTTCACCAACCGATCATAGTTGCTTAAGAAATATTTCTCCCCCCGAGGCCTTGCCTTCTCGACCGCATTTTCATGTGGTGCAGCATCATTGCTATCAATCAAATCCATTGTCCCAAGGTCAACATCTACGTAGCTAATGTACGGATTTGAAGACACAAAAAATGTCATGTGCTTGTGGATGTCTCTGACCCAACTCAAGTATCTATCTTCTTCCTTTCGTCCATATGTCACATACAAAATGTTATACAGATTTCCATTGCGATGAGCAAAAGGAATCGACTCACTACTTATCTGATCCATAATACCACCATAAGGGTCTAAGATGACATGTATGTTGGGTCAAGTCCAGTCATTTCAAGTGCACCTTCGAAGCCTTGCATTGAGATGGGTTCCCTTACATAGTCGGATTTGACTATAAAATGAGCACTTGTCCGACCAATGTCGTGACTTTAGGTACACGATCGTGCTCTCATTTGGTAGGCTAGATAATATAGAACAAACTCGATCCAGCTCATTTCTAGGTACTAGGTAGCCTCCTTCATGTACGTCCAACTCTACAAAATGTTGATGCATTA
This sequence comes from Kewa caespitosa, assembly GCA_900322205.1. Classification (NCBI taxonomy): domain Eukaryota; kingdom Viridiplantae; phylum Streptophyta; class Magnoliopsida; order Caryophyllales; family Kewaceae; genus Kewa; species Kewa caespitosa. Next base: position 20,323 of record ONZA01003282.1, read on the forward strand.
TGGAAATGGCCTCAACTTTTGGTCCAAGATAAAACCCTTTAAACTCGAGATACACTTGATTTCTTTCTCCACTAACAAGATATGCATAGATTTGAAAGCCATCATCCAAATATGGAGCAACAAATTGCCATCTATGCACTAGTTAAGCCAATTGATGCTTTGGGCCATGCTTAAAAACAGTAAAGCAAGTGACCTTTCGAGGGACATTCACCAGTTGGAGTTTCCACCCATACACAACCCCAAAATTTCCGCCACCACCACCCCTTAAGGCCCAAAAGACATCCTCCCCCATTTTAGCTCATTCCAAAACACCTAAGGCAGCATCTAACACTGTGTCTGCCACGTTGAGACGTCAATAGGAGCCGTGCTAATTAGACTTATTAGCTTTATGAGTATAGTAATTCAATTTGATGTATTACATTTGTACTTGTTTGACCTCCACAATCTTCGATGTAAGTGCCGTTTGGCTATTATCAGTGAAATTTTCATTATTGTTTCAAAAAAAAAAAAATACCACTTTGGTCAAAAATGACAAGTTTAGTATTGACCTCATACAAATATTTCCAAAATTGTAGCTTCAATAAAAATCATATCCTCTCCATTTTCATTTCCTTTCGTTTTCTAGTTAAAGGGTTAAAATTATCTATTCATGCATGTAATTTGTATTTTTGTACAATTTTGAAATTGTAAAGATGTAATCATAGCCATTGGTTTAGGAAATCAAACCATTCATTTCTCTTAGGAAATGGAGAGGATTTGGACTCGTCCAACTGCATGTTCAATATGGGAGACAAAAAAGGAGTAGGCATTCAAAACTAAGACCAATGTACGCTAAACTTTAACATCATTGCAATAGTGTCCGAAAAAGGGTAAATGGTACATCAATGACGATGGGCTGAGAATACAAATAATCTATTTGAATTTAGGAGAAACTTTTTTTTTTATTATTATTGATCATTTAGAGCGTCCACTATCATGACCTTCTCATGGGTTTTGATGAAAGATATAGATGCAAGATTTTTGAAAAACCCTTAAGGAGAGAGAGAGAGAGTGCTCAAAGGTCATATTTGAGACCCTATAACTTGAAAAAGTGGTAGCAAAAGTAGGAGAAAAAGTGGTGAGGTATGGGTATAAAGTATGAGATATAGTATGCAAGATCTAGGTTAGGATAGTGGAAGAAAAATCTCATGGGTTTTACTTGAACCAAAGATCTGATGTGAAAGAGAGATAAAACCTTTGAAGAGATCATCATAAATGGTGCTCTTAGGAGAAACTATCAATATCATAGAGATAATAAAATTAGATCGTAAGCAATAACGTCAAGAAAATAATGAAATCACTGGTATCATACTATCATATCATGAGCAAGTGTATGTTTATTGGAAAACCATGTGCAATCTATCTTAAATAAAAATCGAATTAGTAAAAGCATTATGCAATAAATTTTAATTTACTTTATGCATTTTATTTAAAGAAGAGTCGTAGTTGGGTACATCCTCCATATCTTCAGTGTTACATTCTTATTTACAAGTTTTCTAACAATAATATAATTGTTTTAAAAAAAATTATATACAACAATCATATGGTGCAATTGAATGACAATAAAATTGAGTAACCAAACTCATGTTACATACAAAAAGTCACTACATGGGTAACATTTTCTAAATAAATAAGAAGTAAGCATATCAAACTAAAGTTGATAACGATACCTCTATGACAGAATTCGATTGAAGCTACAATTTTGTCATTTCATTTTTTCATATAAACTAGCGCTAATCTAATGCGATGCACGCATTTTGTTACAACGATTATCGATCTATGGTGAGTTGACAGCGTTTGATCCCTTATCATTTTAAGACTTAGAGTTTGGTACGGACTTCAAGTGCATATCCATCTACACAATTTTTCAACGGTAATTCAAGAATAAATTATAGTAATTAATCCTAACAATTCAGAAATAATTCAAAAATCTAATGAGATGACAAAATAGGAGCACAAAAACTCCAGACGAATAACAACGTAAACACAAAAACTTGTACTCTAAAACAATTTTATAATATAACTTAGTAGAATAAGAAGGCATGAATATTCACATATCTCTAGTTCACTTTGGTTGTATATGTGGCATTGTAAACTCATTTTACTGTTAACCTTTTTTTAACTAAGTAAATAAATATGTGAGTTTAGTCAACAATATTTATTTAAACAACAAGGTAGCAAACCAAGGATTATAACTCATCGACTTTTGTATCATTTTAGGGACGACAACGGGACGAAGATGGCGGGGAAATGCCCGCCCCACCAAAATTCTTTTCCCACCCATGCCCTCCCCCTCCCCCACCTAACCTTCATCCCCAATTCCCCCCCCCCACACCTACAACCTCCATCCTCACCCCGCCCTGTCTCACCTGACCCCACTACTTGCCTCAACCGACAACCGTGCCCCAAGTCCATACTCGCCCAAATTCTATCAAATTTTGATTCATAAATGAACCCAAACAAGAAACTTCCAATGCAACCACCATCAATATAAATATAAGGTTACTTCTTTTATTTAAAAAAATTATAAATAAAATATTGCTACTTTAAGGTAATTCTAGACGGGTATGAAGTGGGGATGGAGTGCGTACTACATAAAACCGCCACTTACTCCGTCATCCATAGCGGGTCTAGAATTTTAAACGATACCGCTTCATCACCCACTAAGCC
>ONZA01003288.1:16241-31441 GCA_900322205.1 Kewa caespitosa
ATACATAATTATAAGGAACCATCCATACGTCGTTATTTAAAACGTGCTTTTATCCAAGATAGGGATAAAAAAAGGAAGTTGGAGAACCTCTTAACATATTAAATCAAGGGTGATGGGGAGCAATTATTTCTCATGTATCATCCCACGACCTAATGTGGCAAGTAAAAGAGGGAAAGCTGGCGCTCAAAAGGAAGCAGTTGGAGCACTTACTCGAAGACAAGCAAGGCGGCAAAAATCCAAAGTTCAAAGGAAGGAAGAAACTACAAGCCCCAGAGTTCTATAAATGGAGGAAGAAGAAGCAGGCAAGAACACACGAACATCTCACGACAAGCACAAATTTCTTTTCTTTTTCATAGGAGTAAACATAATATTGTAACTTAGATTTACTACATTTTTCTAGGAGTAGATTAACATAGCTTGGTTACGGATCTCTTGGTTACGGTTCTATATCGACATGGAGAAGGCTATCCTCAAGAGAAGTCATCTTTGGTTGCTCATCCAGCATGGAGGTATCCCCTTTGTGCTAAGATTTCTATGTAATATTTGTCGAAGTTAGGTCTGTCAAACATGGTCTAATCCCCTCGAATATGTAACTTTTGAATTAATGAATGAAGTTATTTTCTCTAAGTACTGTCATTTAAAGCTTTTTGCCTTGTATAAAACGTCTGAACTAATTTACGTACTATAACCTTAGTCTAATCGAGCCTAGTCTGTCCTTGGATTAGTTTAATTAGGTTCTTAGAACACAAGTCAAATTGCGGTCCAAGAAGCGTGACCACTAGTGGTTACCCAAATCAGGGCCTCGAATGGCAGCCCTGGTGCGGCCCCGGAGGGAAGTCCTAGACTCACTTCCCAGGCCCGGCTTCTGGACCTTTAGAAGAGGGCCCAAGACTTGACCATTTTGTTAGAGAGGTAACAAAATTTTGGCAACCACAATGGGAGGATAAAGGTAGTTTATGCCTCTTACTCGTTCACAAAGTAGAATGAGCAGTAGTAGTGAAACCCCTAGAGGTAACCACCAACATATAGGAGAGACCTCGAACAAAAGGTCATTTAGATAGGGAGTCAACATATCCATTCTTCGACACGAAAAGTTGGGAGAGGATATAAGGCAAACCATAACTCATTTAAACGACTAACATAACATAGACGTCACCGGACAACTAACGGAGCAGGTTAATAAGTTGTCACAATTAATTGAACACCTTTCAAAAGAAAACATAGAAGGATTGGGTGATAAAACCTCTAAGAAATTAGGAGATCATTTAGTTAAAATTAACAAGGCACTAGAAACATTGGCTTCAAATGTTACTTCGAAGATTTTAGGTAGCATAGAACCAATGACTGAAATTTATGATCAGTTATTGGAAGCATGCGACAAAACGATCAAATGCTTAGATAAAAATAACTCTGATAAGGGGAAAGAGAGGGAATTGCCCATAGGTTATCCTGCTCATACGATAAAAGCAGGGCGTCCTATTTTCACAAGTAGAGGGAGGAGCCTCGAGATAGGCCAAACATCAAACCCAATTGTAATAGATTCCGGACCCACGAATGGTTCAAGAGGGGGGTCTCGAAAGTCTCCAACTAATAGATGAATTTCACAGATAAAACATGTCAGACTCATCAAATGGATGTTCGTGGCACTCAACGGCTGAACTTACAGAACATGATCCAGCATTAAATCCTCATACATGGCCAACTCTTGTTGCCAGCATAGATCAGGGGTCGGCGTGCGTGGTTTACCTTTCCCTTCAACTCCCCTCTGTCCCATCTTCTGAGTTCTGAGTGAGGACAGGACATCCACGGCCCAGACATCCAGGAGAATGTACCATACTAAGTACTCCATATTTGGGAAATGTTGTTCATTATGATTTATGATTATGGAGTATACTAAATACCATTGTTACTAGTTTACTATTGTGACTTTTAAGGATAAAAAAACAAGTCCATCAAAGTTTTTTTTTCCTTCCTTTCCTGATACTTGTATTTTCTTTTAACAAAGCCAACCCCAACAACATTAAAGTCCAAAAAAAAACAAAATCTTTGCACTCAAAAACTATAATAAGCATATCGACCGCATGTTTAAATTTCAACCTACCCAAATTAAATTCATACAATTAAATTCAATTCAACAATTTATGATCCGATTATAACCTAACCCATATCTAATTCAAACATCGCACTCAATAAACTGCAAAATATTCAAAAGATTTTTTTTATTTATTTTAATTAAAGCATGCCCGAAGTAACCCGACCCAAACCAAAAGACGAACATCTTCAAATCCGAATTGCATATGTCAACCCGGCCTAGCCTTTGGCCCAATACAGGGATCGGACCACGGTTAAAAAGCCCGACCCGACCCGACTCAAGATCAGGTCTACCATTCATGATTTACCATGTCATGCCTACCCTTTGGTCTCATTCACCTAACCTCCCCAAATTCAAGAACGGACGTAGTACATCTTACAAATCCAAATAGCATTTCGTTACCTTCAAGTAGTTTATATGGAAGTTTAGTTATTAGAGCGATAACCCAGCAATGTAAGAATAGACACATCATACATAGGGCAAGTACATGACAATGTATACCTAGAAAATCCCACAAACCCCACATATACTCCAACGTATATCCCTCAAAATGATGGGGGGCAGACACTTGGGGGGCAGCCCACGAATCCCACACATGTTCCAACATATGTCCCTCGGAATGACGTACTTGGGGGGCAGCCACTTGGGGGGCAGCCATATGGGGGTCAAACCCTCGAAGATCAACCTTATCATCACTTAGGACAAGATCATTCAGGGATAACAAATAATCCCATTACAAACCAAATTGAACAGATAATCAAAAGAATGTATGGTCCAGGACTTCGAAGACCTAGGACGTATGTTAACAAACCTTATCCAGAGTGGGTTGATCGAGCACACCCTTTCCCACGAGGGTTTAGGATCCCGGACTTCACCATTTTCTCAGGAGTAGATAACATATCAGCCATAGAACATTTGGCACGCTTCACATGTCAGTGTCGAGAGGCCGCTGACGATGATTATTTGAAACTTAGAATGTTTGCTAGTTCTTTGTCTGGAGAATCATTTAACTGGTATGCAAACTTGACGCCAGGATAAGTACATAATTGGGAGAAAATGCAATTTCATTTCCAAAACCATTAAAGAAACTTCAAGAGAGATAGGGTTAGAAGCCACTCTAACTTACGAGAAAAGGAGTTCATACAAATAGCTTTACACTGTATGACCATGGAATACTTATTAAAATTTGATGCTGTCCAATTTAATGATTTTTGTGAACTAACCAAAAGTGTAGTTCGACATTATCAAATCTTAAGGAAGATAGCCAAAGAAAGCATAGTAACATGCCCCGTTTTGGACGAACAAATTATAATGCATGTGAAGTCAATGTGCCTTGGTCCCTCGAAGTAGATTACGAGGTAGACTCTGCAGAATTTATTAAGGAGCGCCTATTCAATGTATACCCTTAGAAAAAATAGAGTGTACAGCACCGAGCACAATGTAGGGCTCGAGGCCTAGGAAATATACATTCGACGTGTCTAAGATAGAAGCAATCTTCGATTGGTTGCTAGCTAACAAAAAATTTAGGCTTAAAGGAAGACATAACATCCCTTCGAAATCGGAATTAGCAGGGAAAACTTATTGCAAATGGCACAACGCAGCAACGCACAACACACAAAGTTCTGTATATTTAGAAACATTATTTAAGATAAGATTGAATCAAAGGAATTAATCTTCCCAAGTGAAGACAACACGAGTATAGAAGAGAATCCCTTCCCAGTAAACTTCCTTAACTTGGACATAAACAATGTTAAAATTAACATGTTGACTTTAAGTTTACAAGGGAATGCCTATCAAGATGTGGATATCCTCTTGTTCAACCGACTGATTGATGGAGTGATGATCTTCCCCAAGGTAAGGGAAGAAGAAGGGCTCGAAAAGATGTGTAGGTGGCACATGAACGCCTTACACACCACCGAGAAATGCTTGGTATTCAGGAGCTTTGTCTCCAAGCAACGCAAGGATGGAAGGATCGAGCTTACCTACATGGAGAAAGCAGCGTTGGGTTTAGTTGATAAGGAGGGACACGAGATAAACCTCCACGAGATAGAAGGAACCTCAAACTCCAACGAAGGGAAACAAGAGGCCAGAAGCTATAAACAAGTGCTTGAAGCACAACCTAAGGTATGTTCGAGGGTAACTGAGAATTTGAAAAGGATCCAAAAAGTCATTTTCCCAAGTTGTGCCGAAACTCTTCACTTCGAGTTGGTTTTGGCTTGAGGTACTCCCCAACGATCCAAGTTGCGTACCAGCCTATCAAAGGGTTACACAAAAACATCCTCGAATGGACGGACTTCGAAGCCCCAACTTCACTCCGAGGGGTCGAGGTGGTTGAGGAGGAATGGGGGGCTTTCTCAACTAGGGGAGGTTACATCCCAATTCAAGGATCCAACAGACCATTGACCTCCAATTTGGTCCCATTAAAGCCAAAATAGAAGAAGGTAGTATTGGCGGCCAAAATGGCAAATGCTCGATCGAATGTTGCAATGCAGATGCAATAAGAAGCAATGGTGGACCAGATTAGAGTCAATGAAGAGGCTCTCGAGAAAGAAGAGTTGAAAGTCCGCATAGGTGGGATAGACTGTCCCACCAAAGGAAAGGAGGATGTGGACGCACTCAGCGACCATATGAAGGACGTCAGGCTCCAGAATAAAAATGGAGAGGATGACAGTTACAACAACTACTACGAGGATGTGGAAGAAGATCTCATTATAATGAGTGAGGACTATCCTAGAGATAGGATAGTCAGGAAAGCCCTCCAGTTTGAGGGATATTTTTCTTTCAATATGGTGATAATGTTGCCTACGGAATTCAGTACTGGAACAAGCAACAATGAAGCCCTCGAGGACGATTTCGAGGTAGGTGGGGATTGCGAATTAGGTACGAACTCCCCTTTTGAATTTGTAGATGTAGAAAAAATTGATTTCGATTTTTTCCAAGATGAAGAATATTCCACTTTGTCCCAAGAAATGTGTCAAGTATGCCAAGTTACCCCCGATTTAAGTAATATTCTAGGCAATTTATTTAATAGGGAAAGTGTAGATATAAATCATATAAAACCTCTCTACATTAAGGCTGAGATTGAGGGGATTTCAATTAATATAGTCTTGATAGATAATGGGGCAGCTGTGAATGTACTGCCTATCAATATGTTAGGTACAATTCAAAAGTCGTCGAAGGACTTAATAGATGCTGATGTAGCTGTGTATGGATTTCTTGGACAAGCCACCAAAACGTTAGGTATTTTGCCAGTTAGGATGAAAGTGGGATTCAAAATATCCTATATGGCTTTCTTCGTAGTGCAAGCCAATGCTAGCTATCAAGCCCTACTAGGAAGGGATTAAGATTCATAGCAACTTTTGTATACCATCAACCTTACGTCAAATGTTGATCTTATGGAATGTATGAAGTTGTCCAAGCTGATGACAAACCTCATCTAACAAATTCAAATTCTGTGGAAACTAGGTTCCACAATGGGCGATGCGAGCCGGTCAGGGTACAAATCCCTGAAGAGGATGCGGAGGGCGTCAAGACTGCTCGAGTGAAGGAGAAGGAAGGCGACGAGGACCTTTGAGATAGGCTAGATTTCATAATTGAAGCATGGAAGAAGGGGCCTTTGAAGATAGAAACTGCCTAGGCTTAGAGTAGCTTAGCGTTTGTTTTTCTTAATTAATATTTGCATGTAAAGACTCTTTTTACGAATGAATGAAGAAGATCTTTTGAATTCAGTAATTGTTAAGTTTTTAAAATTTCTAGTTTCTTCTAATCTAGAGCATCGACTTATTGTTTGTGGTAAAACCGATAACCTTGAGCATCAGATGGTGCTCGAGAGTCATAGCACAAACCAAGTTGTTTGTGAAAAAAAGATAATAGAATACCCCGAAAGGATATGGGATAAGTGTGAGGATATTAAATTGGAAATACAAGACCAACTCGAAGAAGTCAACTTGGGGACAAAAGAACACCCTCGAGTAACGTTTGTCAGCTCGAAACTGAATGGAAAGGATAAAGAAGCGATAATAGGAATCCTTTATCAATATAAGGATTGTTTTGCATCGGCCTATCACGAGATGCCCGGAATTGATACGAAGATAGCTAAACACAAATTACCCATCAAGGCAGGGTATAGACCAACAATACAACCGGCTAGACGGATAGCTTCTGAAGTCAGTAGCAGAGTCAAAGAAGAAATCGAGAAACTATTGGAAACTCGATTTATAAGACTTGCTCGATATGTTGAGTAGGTAGCAAATATTGTCCCTATCATCAAGAAAAATGGGAAAGTTAGAGTCTGCATAGAATTTAGGGACTTGAATAGAGCCACTCTGATAAATATCCTATGCCGGTGGTTGATACCTTAATCGATGCAGCGTCGAGGCATAAGGTCCTATCCTTCATGGATAGGTATTTTGGGTACTACCATCTTCAAATAGTTGAGGGAGACAGACACAAAACAGCATTCAGATGCCTGGGTCATTAGGGACCTTTGAGCGGGTTGTGATGCCTTTTGGGCTTAAGAATAGGACCCACGTATCAGAGAACCATGATTTTCGTGTTTCATGATATGATTGGTAAGTTTATGGAAGTATATATAGATGATGTTGTGATCAAATCCCAGAACGAGGAGGATCATATAAATCATCTAAGCCAGTCCTTCGAGAGGATGAGGAAATATAAACTTAAAATGAATCATTAAAATGTGCATTTAGAGTTCAAGATGGGAATTTCTTGGGATTCCTGATTCACTAGAGAGGAATTGAAGTTGATAAAAACAAGGCAAAGGCAATCCTTGATGCCGAACATCCTAAGACCAAAAAGGAGCTACAACGGTTTTTAAGATAAATTAACTTCATTCGAAGGTTTATATCGAATTTGGCTAGGAAAACACAAGTTTTTTTCACCGTTGTTGAAAGTCAAGAGCGACAACGAATTCGTTTGGAAGGAATAGAATCAAAAATCTTACAAAAAGATCAAGGAATACTTGAGCAAACCTCCTGTGTTAATTCCTCCCAGGCTGGAGAAACCACTTAGGTTACACTTGGCCACCGCACACCCATCAATAGGGTGTCTCTTAGTTCAAGAAAGTATGCAAGGAAAAGAACAAGATGTCTTATACCTCTCAAGGCTATTAAATAACGCCGAAACAAGGTATTCATCAATAGAAAAGTGGTATCTAACGCTATATTATGCCTCTTAGAAATTAAGGCATTATTTTATGGCTTTTACCATCGAGGTTGTGTCGCCAACTGATGGGGTAAAACATATGTTATCATAGCTATTGTTAAAAGGAAGGTTAAGCAAATGGAGTCTAAATCTTATGCAATGATATAATACATATTCCACAAAAAGCGGTAAAAGGACATGCGCTAGCAGAATTCCTAGCGAACCATCCTAGCTTAGAGACACAAACTCTAAGATAATAATATCGTGCAGTTGGTCCCCTAGATATTATATTTTGATGGTTCTCGAGAACAAAGTGGTGTAGGAGCTGGTATATATATCATATCACCTAACGGAATACCTACAAAAGTAGCCTTTGCATTGGAAGGACCTTGCACGAATGCAGGGCCAAATAAGAGGCTTTGATTCTAGGCCTAGAAATCTTAAGGGATTTAGGGGCAAATAAATTGAAGATAATAGGAGATTCTCAACTAATTGTGAATCAAATCAAAGGAGCATATAGATGTATAAGTAGAACGGCCATAAGTGGGGCCACTCGAATAAACGAACTACTACAAAATTTCTATAATATAGAAATTGCATATGTCCCTCGAATTGATGACGAAGTAGCCAACAAATTCGCACAATGGGCATCAGGGTATAGGATCCCATGGGAAAAGTTAGAAGAAAAGATTGCAATCTAAAGTAAGATATTAACACCCTTCGACGAGATAAGTTACTACGAGAATGCAGGTCTTGAGAGGGGAGAAATCTGTAAGATTGATATCATGAAAAGTATTGGAGAGAAAGTATAGTCGAGTATTTAAAGGATCCATCCAAAGGAGGATATTCCAATAAGATAAAACTTATGGCCCGTAATTATTATCTCAAAGGAGATTAATTATTTTGAAGAGACACTCAAGGCATATTACTGAAGTGCGTTGATCTTGATGATGCGTTGATAGTTATGGAAGAAAGAGACAAAGGTATTTGTGGGGCTCATACATAGTTATGGGTACTATTTGCTGACCATAACACGAGATTGCATAAACTATGCAAGAGGTTGTGTAAAATGTCAGAAGTATGGTTAAATTAGTCGTGAACCCGCCACAGAGTTAAAGTCTATCATTAAACCTTGGCCATTTCGAGGGTGGACCATGGATATAATAGGTGAGATAAACCCTCACTCAACTCGAGGGCATGCTTTTGTCTTATTAGCCGCAATGATTATTTCACCTAATGGGTAGAAGCAAAGGCATATAGAAACATCAATTCCAGTGATGTGAATCAATTTGTGAGGGAAAATATATTCATGACATTCAGAATCCCTGAGACAATTATAGTGGATCAGGCCAAGGTCTTTAATAGTCAAGAAGTTATTGAATACTTAGGCCAGTTTTCGGTCAAACTGATTAACTTAACCCCTTATTATGCACAAGCAATTGGGCAAGCAGAGGCTTCGAGTAAAACAACAAAGAATGGGATAGCCAAAATGATCAAAGACAATCCAAGAGATTGGCATAATCTGTTACTTAATTGCCTCTAGGCATGTCGAACAAGTAAGAGGGATGACACTAACATAACCCCCTTTCAGTTGGTTTATGGGCACAAAGCCATCATACCTTTGGAGGTGAATGTAGGGTCAATGAGAGTAGCTAGGCAACCGTTGCTAACTAGTAACGAGTACAAAGAAAACATGAATCTAGAATCACTGGACCATGAGATCATGCAACTCGAAGCATTACATAGAATAGAGCGACAAAAGAAATGAGTCGAAAAATGTTATAATAAACGCGTCAAGAAGAAGACGTTTTACAAAGGAGAGAAAGTTTGAAAAGTAATACTCCCAGGAGGAGTAAGAGATCCATATTGGGAGAAATGGTCACCTAGTTGGGAAGGAACATTGATAATACATCAAGTGATGTCAAGAAACTCATACAGGCTGTATACAAGTGGGAATGAGTTTGGATGAGCCATTAACGGTAAATAGCTCAAGAGATTTTTCTCCAGGATCTGGGAAATGCATCAAGATACTATCCAAAAGAAGTGCCCGGAGTTATAGTCTAATATGCACCAAGATTAGAGGGAACGAATCCCATGGCATAAAGAAATGAAAAAACCATCTCGAGAGACGACAAACAAGCGCGCACGCGCGCGCGCGCGCACACACACACACACACACAGACAAGGTAAACAACAGATGTCCAAAAAACATGTAGCTAGAGACAAAGTTCAAAAACACACACGCCTGTCAGTAAGGATTAGTCTACGACAAACAACAAAGAAATGATTGTTTAAGAGAAGTAAAAATTAAGTAAGGTAAATCTTGAACAAGGAGCTTAGAGCCATCACAGAGGCCATGCGAGCTGCTGACGCGTCACTTAGGTCCTTGGACCGTTGAAGTTCACCAAACAAAGGGACAGTAGACTTACGAAGGGCATCACATTGCTTTTCGATAATTTCAAGTTCAGCACATAAAGTATCCCTCTTCTCGCTTAGTTCAGCGATCTGAAGATCAATGGTTCGAATTCAATCTTGATAAGTGTAACCTATACGTAAAAGATCACCAAGTCTATTGTTCTTGCACAGAAGCTTGGCCTCCATCTTCTCGAACTCCTCAAGAGATTTGGCAGCGATGGCTGGAGCAGTGGAATCTAGAAAAGATTCTATACTGGCATATATACGATGTGCCAAATCCTCCATTGTCTCGAACACTCCAGGGGCCAGAAAACTGCGGTGGCGAAGGCCCTGGACAAACTCCAGTAAATGAAGAGATGGAGGGAGGTTAGATTGTCCTACCTTCTCAAGCAACCTACACCCAGCCTTAAGGCTCGAAGAGCTAGCCCGTCGAGGAGATAAAAAGTAGGATGATAGTTGCAAATGCAACTCTTGAGGGGCTACAAAAGAAGGATAGAGAGTTAACTGATTTTTTCCTAAAAAGGGTTAGAAAGAAGAAATGGAAGTACGAGAAGTGGAAACATACCTATGTGGGCGACAAAAGCAGTAGACTACCCTTCTGAATGAGGACCACTACCACCACCATTCGAAGACCCTGCAGAAGGGGTACCAAAATAACCATCCTCAGGATGGAAAGAGTCTGAACCAGCCTGAGAAGGGCCTTCTCCCTCATGCAGAATTATAGCCAGAGGCCCAGGAGTGGGTGTCCCAACCTCCTCCTCATCCTTCGAAAAGACCCTAGCTGAAGGTCCAGGGCTGGATGTCCCAACCACCTTCTCCTCATTCGAAAGAAGGGATCCCAAGGCCTTAGATGGGGTTGCCCCCACCTCAGAAGGAACACTTCTTCCCTTCGTAGGGGAAGGAGAAGATACACCTTTCCCTTCGAAGGAGAAGAGGGTATATGATGGGAGAAGGCAAAACAACAACATCTTCGGAGAAAAAGAAAAGAACGATTAAAATCAAACAAGAAATGAAATTCTCAAACCAAGGGAAAGAAGAGCACTCACCAGAAATGGGTAAAACTGGAGGAGTGAATTCTCGCACCCTGCCCTGGACCTTGTCCCACTTAAGAGGGCTTTCTACCTCATCGTCCTCGGGTAAAGGTCCTTCCACAGCAACATCCTCTCGAACATGAGAGGGGATAAGGGCAGATTGAATTAATGCACCTGATACCGAATCACCCGTTCCAAGGGTCCCCCCTCATAAGCATTAATGACGTCCTCAAGAGGGATAGACACAGTCCCTTGATCGAGAACCGAAGACCGAACAGACAAGGGTACAACAGAAATCGGCGTCGAAGGAGAAGGGACGTCGAGTGAGGCTCCCAAAGATGGAGAGAATAAGGATAAGAAGGAAATAGAAACCTTTTTTTAAGGAGAAAAGAGAACACTTACACATGTAATAGGTAAGAAGTAGCTATGGGGTCGTACGGTGTCGACGGACCAGAGGCATTTTCGGGGAACTCTCAGCTTCGTCCTCGTCCTGGACGATTACATTGAGAGATTGAACAGGAGGAGAAGGCTCCTCCACCGTCCTCGATGCAACCGAAGTCTTCAAACTGGAAGTCCTCGAAGTCCCTATTAGAAAGACTACATAATTCAACACATGATCATGTAGAAAGCATGATAGGGATAGGAAAAAGAGCCAAACCTGCTGAGCTTTTGGTCTTGCGATAGACCTTAGCCACCTTCTTGGGAGGAGATGGTTGAAGAGACTGAGCTACTCTCTTTGAAGGTCTGTCTTCATTTTCCTTCGATCATTTCTCAAGGCTCGAAGACTTCCTCTTTGGAGAAGAAGCTTGACTCTGAGTCTCAGGCTGGAAATAGTAATACAGGGGATGTTAACAAACAGAAGAAAGTTAATAATAAAAAAGGAAAAGGTTGAAGGTATGTAGATATATACCTTAGGAAGAAAGGCTTGAAGGTTGTCCCCATCGACTTCCCCATAGTTCAAGTGCTCCAACAAGGAAATGGAACAAGCAATCACCATATCCGGATCGAGGTTCAGGCTAGAAAATTCGGACCACCAGCATTGGAAGCCTTGGGAACATCGAAGAGTTCGACACCAAGGAAGGGCCTTATCAGCTTGGAGTCTGACAAAATGATGCCGAGCCAGGACAGGCTCAGCCTCATGAAGCTTCCCATTCTTACCTAGCCACGGAGCGTTGGTGCCGCGGCCGATTCAGAGTCTAGAAAAATGAGACAACGGTGTTTTAGGGAATCCCAAATTGACGGGTAACCAACTAAAACACCAAAGGGATGACATTTAGTGAATGACACGTATCGAAGGTCAAAGCATAAACCAAGGAGGGGTTCAAAATTACCTGAGGGTTGTAGACCTCCACGCCCAAGTTATTGGAGTACACATATAACAAATCCCTCGACTACAACACTGACTTCCAATGGTCTTGATGAGACTCATCAGCGAAGGTGAGAGGATTAAGCTCTCGAAGCCATTCGGGACCAACCTCTCCCCAAGAGAATCATGCCCAGCCTGTGGGCTTAAGTTGTCATATGGCATCCAGCAGGTCTCGCAATTAGGGCTAAAGAGTTGTACCACCACCCTAGGAAGAGTCGAAGATGGCAAGCTCTTGGCGTGGCAAAAAATGGCCTCTCAAAGCTACACCAGTTGTTGCTTGGAAAGGAATAACAGTCAAACTCAACCTTGTCACAACGAGCAAGGTCTGCCTCGAAACAAGCCTCTACCTACTCTAGAGATCGATAGTCTACCAACGAATGAAAATGGAGGAAGATCCAGCAGGTCAAGAGCCACAAGGAAGAGTTTTTGACATTATCAGAGCGTCCCAATTTGAGGAACTGGAACATACTCCGATAGAATTGGGAAAGCAGAAATGGGGCCAATTGAAGGGGTCCCAAAGTAGCTGCAATATTGGCAGCTAAGACGAGAAAATTCTTACTAACATTCATGCCCTGGATCATCAAGAGACGACACAGGGTGTAGTCGATGAAAAGAGCCACTTTTCCATTTGAGACGGGTTCGTCATCAGCAAGACCCTTGAAGTGGTCAATTAGCTTCGAATAAGCAATATTCGAAGTCTTCCCATGCTTCTTCAGAAAGCTACATGCATGGTTATAGTAGGACTGGGCACCCCCAACGTGTAGTTGGGAAGACATTAAGGCTCCAGAAGGAGATAGGCCGGTGATAAAGGCAACATCCTCGAGGGTCATGGTTCGAATGTCGTGACGCAAGACAAAACAGTTGATCGAGGGGTTCCGAAAGGGAAGAAGTGTAAAAGTAAATACACCCTTGAAGGGGAACAAGGTATAGCAGCTAAGTCTTAAGAAACCCAGAACCCTATTATCAGCCCAGCGAGAATGGAAGTTCCTCAATCGATCAAGGCGATTGAACCAAGCCTTTGGGTTATGGTTGGCCCAGCCATTGATGGGTTTAGTATTCGGTTTGATATACCACTTACGACAGAATAAATGTGGTTTAGGGTCAAAAGCAATAGTGGGATGGGCCTTTGAGATGGGAAAGGCAGAAGAAAGTACCTCGACTATGGCTTTGTTACCCAATACAGCCTCTTGGCTAAGAAGTGGGCCTAGGGTGAAGGCCAAGAGCTCAGCTCTTGGCCAATACAGGGGCAAATGATGGGACTTGAATCAAATAAGCCAGCTTTTAGATGCGCTGGGAAACGTAAGAAGTATAGTAAGTACAAAGAGTCTAAAAGACCTCTAGAACTTCGGGAGAATCTCAAAGGTCCTTCTCAGAGACATGGGGGAGTGGGGAAGATGAAGAAGACACGATTTCGAAACGTGAGTAAAAATATGGAAGAATAATATGTATAGAAGGCTGAAAAGGAGCTCAAAGACAAAAGAAAAAACAGAGAGATTTGGTGAGAAGAAGAAAAGTCGAAAGTAGAGGAGGGTGGAAATGAAGAAGTGAGATGAGTGGAGTGATGCTCCAAATTTAAAAGGTCATGGAGCATTTAATGAAAACAATGAGTTAGTATGTAGAAAGTAGCCCCAAAACGGCTACTATCTATTGGGATGTCACGTCCATCCTTAAAAAGTAAGATTATAATATACATGGATTTAACCTATTCATGTATATTAGGGGGCAAATTTTTAACTAATAAAATATTGGGCCATCCAAAAAGGCTGAAACATAAGGCCCAAAATGCATTGACAAGCCCAGAGAAGTCGTATATGGGTAGTAAAGAAAGAGCCTTCGAAAGGGAGGAAACGAGAGATGTATATACTTCATAAAAGTCTAAATTAGATAAGCAGGATATATAAACACTTAATTACGAACTAATTAAAAGAATTAATAATGCCATCTTCAGAGAAATATGGAGAAACTAAGGTATTTATTCGACTTGAATATAGGTGTATGTACACGTACACATCTTACGATCCATATATATATATATATGTGTGTGTGTGTGTGTGTAAGTATGTATGTATGTATGTATAGGTATGGCACGACAAATATTCGAAATAATACAAGAACGTCCTGTATATGCATAATTATACGGAACGATCTATACATCATTATTTAAAACGTGCATTTGTCCAAGATAGGGATAAAAAAAGGAAGTTGGAGAACCTCTTAACATATTAAATCAAGGATGATGGGGAACAATTATTTTCTCATGTATCATCTCACGACCTAATGTGGCAAGTAAAAGCGGGAAATATGGCGCTCAAAGGAAGCAGTTGGACCGGATACTCGAAGACAAGCAAGGCAGCAAAAATCCAAAGTTCAAAGGGTGGAAGAAACTACCAGCCCCAGAGTTCTATAAATAGAGGAAGAAGAAGCAGGTAAGGACACACGAACATGTTGCGACAAGCACAAATTTCTTTTTTTTTTCATAGGAGTAGACATAATATTGTAACTTAGATTTACTGCATTTATCTACGAGTAGATTAACATAGCTTAGTTACGAATCTCTTGGTTACGGTTCCATATCAATAGGGAGAAGGCTATCCTTAGAAGAAGTCATCTTCGGTTGCTCATCCAGCATAGAGGTATCCCCTTTGTGCTAAGTTTTCTATGTAATGTTTGTCGAAGTTAGGTCTGTCGAACATAGCCTAATCCCCTCAAATATGTAACTTTCGAATCAATGAATGAAGTTATTTTCTCTATATACTGTCATTTAAAGCTTTTGTTGCCTTGTATAAAACGTCCGAACTAATTTACGTACTATAACCTTAGTCTACCCGACCCTAGTTTGTCCTTAGATTAGTTTAATTAGGTTCTTAGAACACAAGTCAAATTTACGGTCCAAGAAGCGTAAGCACTAGTGGTGACCCAAATCAGGGCCTTGAACGACAGCCTGGAAGGGCCCCATAGGGAAGTCCTAGACTCGCTTCCCAGGCCCGGCCTCTCGACCTCTCGAAGAAGGCCCAAGACTTGGCCATTTTGTTAGAGTGGTAATAGACGCGACTCGTCCAACACCCGAAAACATAGTAAAGCACCACACCCGATACCCGATTCGGCCCGACTCGTTATGACCTAATCTCAAGTT
>ONZA01003289.1:7907-19459 GCA_900322205.1 Kewa caespitosa
GAATCCAAGTTAATTTTGTTTATAATAACTCATTTCGCTTCTCTAATTTACTTTTTTCTTTGCTATTCATCTGCTTTGTTGCTAGTTCATCTGTGCAATCACAATTTTTAATGGTGAGTCGTATGTTTTGCTAAGGACTTCTGTAAACTTGGGAGTATAAAAGATGGCCTTTTCATATTTGAACGAGTTCGTTGTTCCTAACCGGTGGTACGCCCCTCCCATAGTAGCAGCCAGTTGTATCAAATTTTGACAATACACTCCCATGAAGAGACTCTTAATACAAATTACCACAATTTAGTCAACTTACTCGAACGAGTTATATCTTTCACTTCATTTCAAATTGCGCATGATTCTTATTTCGGACTACAACTCCAACACAAATATCAACCTAAAATTTTGGTATTTATAAAATAAAATTAAGTGAAAGCTAAAAGCATAATGAACTCGAACCACCCACTAAAAGTAGTAACACAAACTCACAAAGTCGGAGCTTTTCTAAATCGGCCTATAAAAAGTAGTTGCAACAGCGGACAGTTCACAAGGAGAAAACGAGATGAAAATCTTGAACAGCAGGTTTGATTCATGCTTCCACAACCACAAGTGGTATAAAATTTGCATAACATTGTACTTTCAATAAATCAAAAGAAGATGCATGTCATTAGTTTAGAATGTAGCGGTGTTATATCAAGTATCAAACACAATATCTTGGTTCAGGATCATGTGTAACATGAAAGGGTGTGATTCAAATCCATTGTGCCAAGCCAAACACAAGGATTAAGAGTCATATCAAGTGTTTCTCAACTTAAAACCACATGACTAAACCTGCTAATGACCACCCACAACTGAAATTACCAAATCCAAATCCAACCAGACGAACTTATTTAAAACCTCTAATTTCTTGATAAGCGTGGTGTTTATGTGATTTATGCTATGATTCACGCTTGTATTTGGCTACAAATCATGACTAGTAGGTTATTTTAGCTTATTTGTCTTGTGATTTTTGTAGTATTGTTGTTCTTCTCGGGGTTTTTATGTTTTTGATGTATTTCAGGTCATTTGGTGAGACCCGAGGTTGTTGGGTGGAAAATGGGAAGCTCGGAACGAATGGCAAGAATGTAACGAGGTATGAGGAGCTACCCCGATCAAGTGAAGCGATATGGGTGCGAAACATGGCATGGAAAACCTCGAGAAGCATCCTGGAGGCCTTGCCCAGTCGGGCAAGCTCAAGCCTCAAGCATGGCCGATTGGGCAACATGAAGAAACTAGCATTCTGATGGGTGTGCTCGATCAGGCACATCAGAGGAAGGAAAAGTGCCCGATCAGGCAACATTACAGAGCTCTTCCCTAGGACCCCTGCCCGATTGGGCAAAACACAGTTATATCAAGTGTCTGATCGGGCATCACTGTTCATCGCCCTTTTTGCTTGTTTTCCGTGTAATAATTTTTTTCCTTAGTTAGTGAATATAAATACTTTTAGGGTCAACTTTGATGGGTATTCAGTTTTAGTTTCCAGTTTATTTCACTTTAGTTTTCTTTCTCTCTCCTTTGGAGAACACTCAAGTTTACTGTTGAAGATTACGGATATCAGTTTGAAGAACATCGATTGATCAGTTTGATTATTAATAGAGGTTTGAGTATTTTCTTTTATTCTCTATATCTGACTTGATCATGAGTTACAATATTATTATTGTGATTTGTTCTGCAATTATGTTTGAGTAGTTTCATTATTCTAGGATTGGGGTAGCCCAATAATGATTATCTGACATAAAGGTTGGATCTTTATTATTGTTGTGAATGCTATATTGCTTTTGATGAGATTCCTAGGGTTCTTAATGTTTATGAATTCCTTGATCACGAATTTGCATGATCTAGATATTTGGTGAAGAACCTAGAGGTGAAACTGTAATATTAGAAAGCCTAGAAATTGATCAAGAGGTTAAATCACGAGAGTAGGTTTAATTCTCTTGAGACCGTTACATAGTTATCACAGATTTTAATGGGTCTAAATTGATTACAATAACCTTGAGAATAGGGGATTGGTAAGTTTAGATACACAGCTATACTTCGAGAGGAGATTATAGTTAACTTAGGGTAATTGGTCATCATTAGTATGCATTCACAGCAGTAATATGATCCGACCGAGTTAGTAATCGTTATTGTGGTCAACCTCGATCCTAGATGCTTTTAATACTTAATATTCACTATTGTTTTGAGATCTTTATTTAATTTAGTTAATTAGTTATAATTATTGATCCAACAATTCAAAGCTTAGATAACTTTGTTTGTGAAACAATACAATCGTTAACACTAGTCCCTGTGGATACGATAATTTTACTACTTCGATAATCTCGTGCACTTGCGAGGCTATCAAGTTTTTTGGCGCTGTTGTCGAGGACTAGTTTAGTTAATCTTGTTTTATTTTTGCAAACTGATTTAAGACTAAGCAGTGTGTGTGCGTTGTTACTTTTGTTCAAACTTATTTTTCTGTTGCCTTTGCATTTGATCTATTTTTGAAGTTTTTTTTTTGTGCATGACCAGGAGTCAAGGTCCTTTAAGCCTTGCCCCATTTGATTCCGAGATCAAAAATTCAAATTGCGCAAGATCCAAAACTAGAAAGAGTCGGCAACAAAGGCTACTAGAGGAACAAGAAGAGGAACCGATGGAGGAGGAGATACAGACACAGGAAGAAGTAATCATGGGTGACGACACTCGTTCGTTCAGAGATTTCTCCAAACCCACAACTGATGATATTGGATAGAGCATTCAAAGGCCAACTGTTACAAATTCTTTCGAGATAAAGCCCGCTTTCATATCCTTCATCAAGGAGGACCAGTTTCATGGGCTACAAGGCGAGGATGCTAATGAGCATATTTCTCTATTCTTGGAGAAGTGTGACACTCTGAAGATAAATGGGGTTGATGATGATGCACTTTGACTCCGGTTGTTCTCTTTCTCTCTTACGGGCTTAGCAAATAGTTTGCTCAATGGTCAACGAGTGGTTACATTCACTACTTTGGAAAATTTGATGATGGGATTTTTAACCAAGTTCTTTCCTCCTGATTTGATCAACAAGTTGAGAAATGACATCCATAGCTTCAAGACCGATGGGGAGACACTATACGAAGCATGGAAAAGCTTCAAAGAGCTACAGAGAAAGTGTCCTCCTCATGGTATTCAACCGTGGCTCCTGATTCAAACATTTTACTCCGCATTGCATCCCAACATGCGGATGTCCATTGATGCTGCGGCAGGTGGTTCCATCATGACCAAGACCCCTACGCAAGCTAGTGAGTTGATTGACGAGATGGCATCAAACAACCACCAACGGGGCGCTAGTGGATCCAGTTCTAAAAAGGTTGGTGGTAAGTTAGATATGGATGTGGTGACCCTACTAACTAACAAGCTTCATGCTTTAGCCCTTCAAGTCCAACAGTTGCAACCAAACCCGCCGAATCAAGTCTATCAGTATGTATACGGTGGAAACCAAGGACAAATCATGGTAGGTAATGAGTGTGGAGTGCCACAAGAGATGACGATTGAGCAAGCCAATGCCTACAATGCCAACTACAATCAAAGGGCTCCCCAGAATGATTTGTACTCTCAAACCTACAACCCCGAATGGAAGAATCATCCCAATTTCTCCTACAAGAACCAAGCACCTTCACATCCACCTGATTTCCAACTGCAACAAAGGTCTACAAATCCGGCTCCACAACCACACAAGTCAAATTTGGAAATGTTGCTTGAGATTTTTGTGATCACACAAAAGCAACAAAATGAGACCGTGGAGAACGCCATCAAGAGCTTGAACTCTAAAATTGAGACGATGGCTACTCACTCTAAGATGCTTGAGAACCAGATAGGCCAACTTGCTCAACAAGCTAGATCTTCTCCTTGACTTCAAGGACATCTCCCAAGCCAACCCGAGAGAGAACATTGCAAGGCCATGACTTTGAGAAGTGGTAAGGATTGGAGGATCCGAAGCCGAAGGAGACTGTGGTGAAGCCCGCCATTGTGAAGATTCCCGATGATGAAGAGGAGAAAGCCAAGGAGGATGATACATCGGGAAAAGAATCTAAGACTATTTCCCTTGAGCCGTACAAGCCACCGATACCATTCTCAAAGGTTGGTAAAGAGTAAATTTGATAACCAATTTGGTAAGTTTCTTGAGATTCTTTAGAAGTTGTACATCAATATTCCCTTCACCGATGCTTTATCACAAATGCTCTCCTATGCTAGATTTTTGAACGAAATATTGAGTAACAAGAGGAAATTGGAAGACAATGAGACCGTAGCCCTAACGGAGGAGTGTCGTGCAATTCTTCAGAATAAGCTACCTCCAAAACTTAAGGATCCCGGTAGTTTTTCAATTCCATGCGATGTTGGTAATTTGATTTTTAACCGTGCTGTGTGTGACGCCTCTATCTATTTGTAAAAACTTGAATGGGGTGAACTAAAGCCCACCAATATTAGACTGCATTTGGCGGATCGATCCGTCAAGTATTCGGTAGGTATTTTGGAGGACATACCTATCAAAGTCGGCAAGTATTATGTTTCGGCTGATTTTGTGATTCTAGAGATGACAAAGGATATTAAAATTCCCATTATTCTTGGGAGATCCTTTTTAGCTACTACAGGAGCGATTATTGACGTAAAAAAAAGGTAACCTTTCTTTGACTGTAGAGGATCAGACTGTGGAATTTAATTTGACTAATGCTATGAACAATTCCTCTCTAGATGGTACTTGTTACAGGATAGATCTTTTGGACTGAGTCATGGGGGAAGCACTTATCAAGCACACTTTGAGTTTTGACCCACTTGAAGAATGTTTGGTGAGTAATGCTTCCCCAAGTGGGGAGAAGATCGAGGTGGTGGCATATGCTCAACTGTTGGATGCAAATCCGGCGCTCCTACCTCACAAGGAGATGATTGAGGAGCTAGACACCGAGTCTAAGGCTTCTACAGCCGAGGAAGACAAGTCACCGAAGGTAGAGTTGAAACCGCTTCCTTCAACTCTCGGGTATGAATTTCTTGACTCTAGCTCCACCTATCCAGTGATTGTCATTGCGAGCCTAAGTGATAATGAATTGGAGAAATTGCTTAGAGTGCTTAGATCGCATCGACAAGTCATTGGATACAACATTGATAATATCAAGGGTATAAACCTTTCCCTTTGCATGCATAAGATTATCATGGAAGATGACTATAAGCCCTCTATTGAGCACCAAAGAATATTGAACCCGAACATGAAAGAAGTAGTTAAGAAAGAGGTGCTCAAGCTACTTGATGCAGGAGTAATCTATCCTATCTCCGATAGTGAATGGGTTTGTCCTGTACAAGCAGTTCCTAAGAAAGGGGGTATGATCGTTGTGAAAAATGACCAAAATGAATAGATCCCTACTAGGACGGTCACGGGTTCGAGAATGTGCATTGACTATAGAAAGTTGAATAAGGCGACCCGAAAAGATCACTTCCCCCTTCCCTTTATTGATCAAATGCTTGAAAGGTTGGCTAAGCATTTATTTATTTATTTTTGTTACTTGGATGGATACTCCGGTTTCTTTCAAATCTCTATCCATCCAAGTGATCAAGAGAAGACCACATTTACATGCCCCTATGGTACTTTTGCTTATAGAAGGATGCCTTTTGGTCATTGTAATGCTTCCGCCACCTTTCAAAGATGTATAATGGCTATTTTTTCTGAATTCATTGAGAATATCATGGAGGTATTTATGGATGACTTTTCTATTTATGGAACTACTTTTGATGATTGCTTAACCAATTTATCTAAACTATTGCAGCGAAGTGAGGAAGTCAACCTAGTTTTGAATTGGGAGAAATGCCACTTCATGGTAAGGGAAGGTATTATCTTGGGGTACATGGTGTCGAAACATGGGATTGAGGTGGATACGGCAAATATTGATGTAAATGCCACCTCCCACTTCTGTCAAAGGAGTGAGAAGCTTTTTAGGACACACCGGTTTCTATCGGTGATTTATCAATGATTTTTCCAAGATTTCTAGACCTCTCACTAAGCTACTGATGAAAGATGCTACTTCTAACTTTGATGCAGATTGTCTTACAGCTTTTCATAGGTTGAAAGAAGTATTGATCTCAACCCCTATTATGCAAGCACCGGATTGGAACCTACCCTTTGAGCTCATGTGTGATGCTAGTGACTACGCCGTAGGGGCTGTGTTGGAGAAAAGGAAAGACAAGAAGGTCCATGCCATCTACTATGCAAGCCGGACCTTAGATGAAGCCAAGTCAACTATGCCACTACCGAGAAAGAGTTGCTTGTGGTGGTGTTTGCCATGGATAAGTTTCGATCGTACTTGGTGGGTTCAAAGATTATTGTCTACACCGACCATGCCACCATCAAGTACCTCTTGAGAAAGAAGGATGCCAAGCCAAGACTAATCTGATGGATCCTACTTCTTCAAGAGTTTGACCTTGAGATCAAGGACAAGAAAGGTACCAAGAATGTTGTAACGGATCACCTTTCTAGACTTCGGCAAAATGACAGAGATGCTGATGAGTTGCACATTGATGATTCATTCCCGGATGACCACTTGTTCTCAATTGATGACGTCAAAGAACCTTGGTATGCAGATTTTGTGAACTTCCTAGCGGTAAAGATGCTTCCACCGGACTAGAGCTATCAACAAAAGAAGTAATTCTTTGCGGACGTGAAGCACTAATATTAGGACGATCCTCTTCTCTACAAGAGGTGTGTTGATGGAATTCGCCGAAGGTGTGTTCTTGAATATGGGATGGAGAGTATCATATTCCATTGTTATGCTTCCCCTTATGGTGTTCATGCTAGCACTTTCAAGATCGTCGCGAAGATTCTACATTCATGCTTCTATTGGCCAAACCTCTTCAAGGATGCTCAGAAGCATGCCTCTAGTTGTGATCAATGTCAAAGGACCGGAAATATATCGAAGAGAAATGAAACGCCACTCAACAACATTATAGAGGTAGAGATCTTCGATGTGTGGGGTATTGACTTCATGGGACCTTTTCTGTCGTCTTGTGGTAACAAATACATTCTTGTAGCAGTGGATTATGTGTCCAAGTGGTCGGAGGCGATGGCATCTGCTACCAATGATGCTCGGGTGGTCTCTAAGTTCTTCAAGAAAAACATCTTCCTGAGATTTGGAGTCTCGAGAGTTGCGATTAGTGACGAAGGTACCCACTTCACCGATTGCAAGTCTGAAGCACTATTGAAGAAGTATGGGGTGAATCACAAGATGGGGCTTGGATACCATTCTCAAACAAGTGGCCAAGTGGAAGTGACGAACCGGGAAATCAAGAGCATATTGGAGAAGACGGTTTCAAGTTCAAGAAAGGATTGGGATCTCAAGCTCGATGATGCACTATGGGCCTACCAAACCGCGTTCAACACTCCCATTGGCATGTCTCCTTATACATTGATGTATGGGAAGTCTTGTCATGCACCAGTGGAGTTGGAGCACAAATAGTTTTGGGCCATTAAAGCCCTTGACTATGATATGAAGACCGCCGGTGAGAAGAGGTTGCATGACCTCAATGAGATCGATGAGATACGATTAGACTCCTATGAGAATGCCAAGATCAATATGGAAAGAACCAAGAAGTGGCATGACAAGAATATCCTAGATCGAGAGTTTCATGAGGGCAATTCGGTGCTAGTATTCAATTCCCGTCTAAGATTATTTTTGGGAAAGTTGAAGTCGAGGTGGTCTGGCCCATTCAAGGTAGTAAAAGCTTTTCCACACGGAGCGGTGGAGGTGTAGAGTGAGAAAGCCGGGTCATTTAAAGTGAATGGGCAATAATTGAAAATCTACAAGCCGGGAGAGTCGATCGAGAAAGGGGTCACCTATACCCTTTCCGATCCTTCACCAACATCTGAATGAAATATAGGGGTCAAGCTAATGACCTTAAACAAGCGCTTCTCGGGAGGCAAACCGAGCATTTTATTTGTTTTCTTCAAAAAAAATGGCTAGAAAATCACTAATGCATCCTGGGAGGAGTGCCCGATCGAGCGAAAGTCCTTGAGTTAAAGTGCCTCGGGCAAAACAGCAAATGAGTGTCCTAGGGGTTATGCCCGATCGGGCAACTTGAAGAGTAAAAAAGTGCCCAATCGGGCACTGTGTACAGAGGCGCAATTTATTCTTCTGAAGCTCGATCGAACCAACCCCTCCCCCCCCCCTCCCTTTTGCTCAACTCCCCCCTCTTTTCCCACTCTCAATCTCTAGTCTCTCTCTAAGCTAAACCTCATAAACCCAAACCCTAGTCCCACATCGAATCCACCATACCACTACTACACCATATTCACCCCAAATCATTCACTTTCCTTCTNNNNAACCCTAATTTGGGTTTTCAAATTCAAGCTCATCAACAAATTGGGGGTTTTTCATCCCTTTGAGGTATAACTACAATTCTCTCTTCAAGTAAGCTATGTTAGTGACTAATTACTAGTATTTGCTTGCTGATTAGTTGTAGTTTGATTAGATTGGTGCTACTAAGCTTGAACTTGGTTGAAATTATTGTTGATGTGTTGATAATTTGGGGTCTCTTTGGGTTGATATTGATATTGAATTGTTTGGGTGGGATTGTTTGGATTATTTTTGTTGAGTTGATTAAGATTGGCATACTTGGGAAGAAACTTGATTATTAGCTGTCGATATAGGTTGCTTGGAGACCGCCTTGTGTGGTTTGTTGTTGGTTGTGGTTCTAGATCTCCTCTTGACTATTATGGCTTCTTCGTCGGGCAAAAAATGTAAGGGGCACAGTAAGGATGCCGAAGGCCCTAGGCTCGACACTATGGGAATTGAGTTTGTGAATTCCAAGCAAGCAAATTCCTTTAACGAGCTTGTGCAAAAAAAGATGCAGCCGACAAGGTTCTTTGATGAAGAAACAACCGCCGCCATGGGGATTAAGGATGATGTAGTCGCCCTATTTACACGTCTAGGTTGGCGTAATTTCTAGAGTATCCATCAACCTACTTATTGGCAATTAACATTGGAGTTCCTAGGCTCAATTTGCGACGATCCAAAGGACGATGTGTCTACTAGAGAGGCCATTTGGTTTCGCCTCATGAACACGAATCATTTGGTATTGCATGTAGATTTGGCCAAAATGTTTAGGTGGCCTCATGAAGGCAACACGGGACCCAATAACACTCACACTAACGATGTTGAGCTCTTGAACTTCTGGAGAGCCATTTCAGGCCAACAATCCTATAGCTCCCACACGGTCAAAGCCTCTTGGATCATAAACTTGGCCTTTAGGTATGCCTTCCGCATACTATCTTACAACATATTCTTCAAGGGAGACATGAGCAGTGTTACAAAGCACGAGCTCTTTTTCTTGCATCTCATGGCAGGGGGAACCGCCTATAGGGATACCGACATTGATTATGGGGAATGGTTAGGGGGCCGGTTCGTACAACTGAGAGACTCCCCGGCTACCATCTATTGTAGCGGCATGAATACTCAGATAGTTGTCGCTTTGGGGATTGACCTAAGCCAAATGAAGGCTATTAAGGGGCCGAACAAGCTCGACATCACGATGCTTGACGAGGATGGCGACAGCCGGATAGTGTGGAAGGTAAACGGCGAGCGGTATATCTACCTCCCTAACCTGACGCGTACTTCCATTGCCAACCAACAGAATTGGGCGTTCCCCAAGCAGATTGGGAACGACGGCCAACAGAACCAAGCCGCCCAAGGGGCCACAACAGGAGGTCAAGCGCACAGTCATCTTCCAGTGGACTTCATGCAAAGATTTGAGAAGATGGAGGTGGATACACCATGGAGGATCACGTGGCACAGTCATACCACATGACCTACGCCATGTACCAGTTCTTCACACAGCAGCACCCAGGGCACTTCCCACCATACCCCCCTATCTCTCCCACTCCCCCACTTACATGATTTGTATGATGTTCTCACATTGAGGACAATGTTCATTTTAAGCTTGGGGGAGATATTTGCATCATAAAGTTGCATTCATCCTTTGCAATTTTTTTTATTTGTTTCTTTTTGCATATAGGGTTTCAATATCGCATGCATTTAAAAAAAAAAAAAAGAAATATTGTTGATAAGAGACATGACCCTTCGATGATGATGTAGTCGCCCTATGTTACCCAGTTTTGATTGTGGAAAATGATTTTGGCTTCCAAAGTTTCATAACATGCCTGTATTTGTGACTCTTGGGTTACTGGTAAGATGGAGGTTCCCCTTAATCTTTGTGTAGTTCAGTTAGTGAACACAAACCAGATGAGTATTGAGCCTGTTGACCGACACATCCGCATCGGTCATGTGTGCATATGTATGTTTTTCATAGTATTGTGATTCTAGAACTTGTACTGGGGGGAAACTTAAAGCTTTTTCGGAGAAAATATATTCCTTTCTCTCCCTTGGGTTGTAATCGGGCTTTATGAACGAGCACGTAGGATTAGTCCACATTAGCCAAATTGCCTACCTTGTGCATGATATTTCCGTAGTTAGCCCATTTTGAGATTTATTTCCCATTCATTTGTTTGACCACATTACAAGCCGAATGCCTTAACAAAACAATACTAAACCAAGTCATAGACTAGTAGAGCAATTGTTTAGCTAGTTGTTGTGACATGTGGGTGAGCATATGATATTGTGTATTGTTGGGTTACTCGAATTTGTGCTATGGCTAGTTGGTTGGAGCTTGTAAATTCTTCCTATGTTGAGCTATGTCGAACAACTACTAAACTTGATTATCCTCTTCTCTCTCAAAAAAAAAACAAAAAAAAAGTGCAAAAATTGAAGAAGGAAAGAAAAAGTTGGAAAAAGGAGAGAAGAAGAGAAGTTCAAAAGGTAAAAGAAAGTGTAGTGGTTGTTGTTATTTTTGGCCGTTATTGTGGAGGTTCGGGTGATGTTATACTGTGGGTTGTTTTGGGTTAGGTTATCAATTTCTCTGCTAGTTGATTGAAATCTAGCTACATTCCCCAAATTCTTTACTGCCCGTACCCAAACCTACATTACAATCCTATTGGTCTCGTTCATACTTTCACCCCCAATACGACAAAAGGAGATGGAGTCGATGTACAAGCTTATGGTATGACCTTCACCATTGAGAATGCATTCTTGAGTGAAACACTTACATTAAATATATGAATGATGAGTGCCACATGACTAGAGTGAGGGTTTACCAATTGAGTTGCATGAATTTGAGGATCGGTCCCTCGGTAAGACGGTTGTTGGGGGTCACTTTGCATGTTATGTTATGAAGTTTGAAATAGCCATTTAACTTGTTTTGGAATGATTTTTTAAGTAATTGCGTAGGGTTCTTTGATGGTCATATTGATTTAACTAAGAAGGCGATCTCTCGATTCTTTGGTTTCTTTCTCCCTAATGTGTGTCTTGCGATGTGTTTTGCTTAAGGACAAGTAAAGATTTAAGATTGGGGAGTTTGATAAGCGTGATTTTTATATAATTTATGCTATGATTCACGCTTGTATTTGGCTACAAATCATGACTAGTAAGGTTATTTTAGCTTATTTTGCTTGTGATTTTTGTAGTATTGTTGTT
>ONZA01003289.1:60732-77527 GCA_900322205.1 Kewa caespitosa
GTTTTTTTTTTTTTTTTTTTTTTTTTTTTTTTTTTTTAAACTTTTTTGGTTTCTAGCTTCTAAAATATTTGTTTAAATCATTTTTTTTAAGTTTAGTTAGATGAATTAGATTGTCAATGGCCATGTAGGAAGTATCAATCAATCTATCACAACTAACACTATGCAATGTTTTACCTTACCCGCTTCTTCGACAAAAAAATAAAAAAATGAATAGTATTAATCACAAGTTCTTTTCGAAGAATAATATTGATAGTTATGATTTGTCTATGATCTCTTGGGATAAAATTTGCAAATCTAAAGCCTTCGGGGGTCTTGGGCTGAGGAAAACCAAACATGTTAATGATGCATTTCTTTATTAGCTTGAAAATTGTTATGTCTAAAATATCTGGCGAGGTTACCACCTCGATGACCGTCACCTCGCTCCTTGTTAGGAGTGGTGAACCATGTCACCATATGGAAACCTCACCTTGAGATACATGCTTTGTGGGTGGCGCTCATTTTCCAGGAGTCCTAGTCGGTCAACCGGGCAACTAGGTCGTTCAATGACAAGAAGACCACGACCCATGATGACTAGAGACCAAGCAGCCCTATTAGGGCACACGTAGCGCGTTCCGATTGGTCACACGTTTCCCAAGAAGTCTGTATAAATGACCTCTGACCTTCTTGAAAATGTACGCAAAAAGTACTCTCATTTTTTTCTGCAAGATACTATTCTGTTCACCTCGGAGCAAATAGTGTTCCCTTGCTCAGTAATCATGTACTGACTTTATCATCGGAGGTCAGATCCTCGGATCACACCGGGGGCAGTTCACGTTTGCTCGTTCTTGCAGGCCTAGCGGAGTGAAGTCAAGTTCACCTCATTAAAAATTATGGGGACCACGACCCTCCTGTTAGGAAAAAAAATGGTGGAAGTTAACGATTGGCGCGTGTGCCCCCCACGGAAATGGTACGTGTTTTGGAGGTTAAAATGTCATAATTTTGTAATGTGCTAAATGGCACAAATGAGGTGTTTTCGAGTCGCCACCTTATTTTAGGAAAATAAGAAAACTGTCTTTTGACTCCTTAGTCTTTTAACCAAAGCCTAAGTTCAGGGGCGATGGTCCAGATTGGAAGGAATGCATCCAATTCGCACGTTTTTACAAACGATCACTACTTGCAAAATAAAAGGTTTATGTAAATCAATTTGGTTCCATTCAAAGTATATTAACCTAAATGTTATCTAAGTCATTTGTAACTCATTTCAATTTAGGTTATTAATTTTTAGCATGCAATTCAAGTTTGTCCATAATCAAAAGCAAAATAAAGTAAATATATGTCCATGGGATATGTTTCGGGATTTTTTTTACTGGGGGTCCAAGTGGTCCCTTGAAACTCAAAGGGTCGAACTGTTTCTGGTTGCTTGAGGGTAAAGGGTATCCGAGGTCTCTCCCGTAGATCCGAGGTGACCTGCAAAAGAGAAAATGAGAACTGCCCTTGGCGAGGTCCAGAGATCGTTCCTCCGATGCCTAAGTCAGTTCAAGATAACTGATGAAATGCTTGGCCACGTGAGAGGCCGAGGGGCAAATAGAAAGAGTAGTAAGGCACTTCAGACTCAAGCACTTGAGGAATAAATGCTGAGAGAGAAGTGCAATGAATGCGTAATTAATGAGAGAAAATTTTGTGTGTGTACATTCTTGGAATATGTGCATGTCTTTTTATAGGGCCTTTGATCCTCCAAACTCTAGCTAGGGTTTGAAAACTTTTCGGGGATGACGAGCGCCTCATTCCTTTAGCGGAAACGTCCATACATGCCGAGCAAATAAGGGAAGGGTCTTTGAAACCCCCTTCCCTCTCCGTGGAGGGTCATGGTCCTCCTCGAGAAGGGTCAGCGCTTCATGCTTATGCCTAGTGAGCCGCAAATTGATAGAAATTCCCCTTGAATGGGCTTTAGTCAACTGTCAACATGACATTGGGAAAATGGGACCAAACATTTGCCCCTCGGATTAGGTCGGATCTCGTCTTCCGAGATCGGTACCTGATCCGAACTGTTCCTTAGTGCGAGCGTCAGGACATCAACCGGGATAGGGGGTGATGGACACGTGGAGGACAGTTGGGCACGACACGTGGAGGACAGTTGGGCACGACACATGTTGGCCGTTTAGAGGCCTTAGGATTTTTGCCGCGTGGACCTTATATAAATAGGCCCAACTTTCCTCATTTTACCCTTACCCTATTTCAGTAATTTCTAGAGAGAGAAATTTTCCCCCTTTAGAGAGAGAATCCCCGAAAATTCAAGCTCTTCGCCTTTGTTTATTCAAGTACTTCAGAGCTTAATCTTCAAGTACTTCGTCCTTTAATCTTCAAACACTTCGGCTTCCAATCATCAACTACCTCGTTCAGAGCTTTAGTCCTTCCAGGTAATTATTTCGTCTCACTTTGCATTTCTTTTTCTTGAGTCTTTCTTTTAATTATGTTTGGCCAGTCTTTGAAGTCTGCGTCTGGTAGCTCAGTCAAGGGGCAAAGGGATTACTTGGTGGAAATCTGAAAATGGAAGGCTGAGTACTCTAAGGTTTTAGAGTCCGTAGAGAACGAACTAGTAGCTTGTCATCTTGCTAGGGGTGAGAGAATCATAGATCAACCTCCTTTAAAGGCTTTTGACCGAAACAGGGTTGAGTTGGACTCCAGGAAATTAGAGGCACTCGGGTAAGAATGGAGGGATATTTATGGTAACTCCAACCCCTTCAACCGTATGTAGGGTTGTAAAACCACACCGAGCCCCAAAACGTGCTGAGCCCCCTCCCTCAATGAGGTTCGAAACCCCTTGTGATGATGGGCCTCCCAAGGGGAATGGTTCACCTTCAGTTCCGATAGGCTCGGCGACTTCGGCGCAGACTCGACGATTAATGAAGAGGAAACCGGTATCTTGGAAGGTAACAGTTCATCTCGAGAGGTCTGTGAAAGAGCAGCCTCGCGATCTTGTGGACGAGTCCGTGTCAGCGCTTGTCGAGCCTTCCCCCCTTCGCTCTCGCAAGAGGTGATGGGATATTTTTCTAGAGAGTCCTGACACTACTTCATCCTGCGATAAGTTGATTTTATTTTTTGTTTTGCTATCTTATGTACCCGGGCTTTAGCACCGGCATCAAGCCCTTCATCTTCTTAAGTCACAGTTGCCTGCCAACCTCCCTATCTCCTGGATCATAGAGTAGCAACGGCCACCAAGGTATTGGGTTCAGAGCCTCCGAAGAAGAATAGGAGGCTGGCGGAGGAGATAAAGTGCTGCTGGAACATCGATAATGACGAGGTGGCCTCGACGACGGGGATGTTTAGATCTCTGGATGATGTGAAGCTGGTGAGGCCGGGATTAAGTAGCATGGTGATGAGACCGCCGGGGTCTAGTGTTACTGCGAGCAAACTGATGAGCGAGGCCGGGTTCAGGCTTCCCTTCCACCCCTTCACTCTTTCAATTGCTGCAGGATTACAGCCTTGTCCTCTACCAGCTGGCTCCAAACAGCTAGATGATGATTTCATACTTTATCGTGGACCGCAAGGTCCATGAGGTCGAGCTGACTTTAGGGTTGTGGTTTGCCATCATGAAGGATATAAACCCAAGCAACACGGACAAGGGGTTTTACCATTTTATGAAAAAATATGAGCATATGGTGGGGCCACCTCGTCCCATCTCGAACTATGGTTGGAAGGAGTATTTCGTCTTCCT
Organism: Kewa caespitosa; assembly: GCA_900322205.1. Classification (NCBI taxonomy): domain Eukaryota; kingdom Viridiplantae; phylum Streptophyta; class Magnoliopsida; order Caryophyllales; family Kewaceae; genus Kewa; species Kewa caespitosa. The sequence continues at coordinate 64,427 of ONZA01003289.1, forward strand.
AAGGGGCAGGAAAGATGATGGGTTAACTCAGGGTATTCGATCGTGGAATGCGGCCGAGTCAGTGAGCTCGGCTTTCAAGAGGAGGGGGCTCGTCCTACCAAGGCCGGTCTGGACGCCCGAAAGTACTTCCGACGAGAAGTGAAGAGGGGTCAGTAGGGGTCAAAGACCAAGGTGAAGATGCCCCTATGTTGGCAATCATCGCAAAGGTGGTTGGGAGATGAGGACTTCCTCGTCTTCATCGGGGTCAGCCAGAAGTGGAGCCTGGATACTTTTTAGTCGTTTGTCTCATACAGTTTGTCTTCCCTTTTTCATTCTCTTTATGATTGTTTTTCTCCTTTTGCAGAGGTAGGAATGGCTACCCTTAATGAGTGTGGGGAGAGCAAGGACATTCAGAGGAAGACTTCGACTGCCGAGGTCCATGCAAGGATGGCCGAGGACCTCAAGCTTGAGGTGAAGGACATTCTCAACTCTGTCAGTATTTGCAATCTTATTTTCACTTCTCTTTGTTAGTTGCTAATTCTTCCTTTTGTCGCAATTCCTCCTGGTTGGCATGTCCAAGGGAAAGAAAGCTTCCTCATCAGCTGGAGGTAAGAGGTCGAGGGGGAGCTCTTTCGACCCCGCCCCCACCCTCATCTCTGACGATGTGGATGAGACGGTGGCCGATTTCCTAGGGACTTCTTCGAAGAAGCCCTGAACCAAAAACCATTTCGAGGACTTCCTCGACTGAAGGGGGTGCAGTGCGGGTTCCCCCATCTGCCCAGGAGAAGGGGAAGTTCAAGATCATCGAGGAACCACCAGTGGAGGAGAAGTTGGCGCGAGTCGATTTTGACGCGTCGAAGGAGTTGCTGAACGGTGTGCACCCCTTCCCGGGCTACTTTCGGTGCACCAAGGAGGGGAAGATGAAAATGGTGAACTACATCACCCAAAAATTCATCCCCGTTGAGGACATCACCAATATGGAGATGAGATCGGGGGTGACTCGGAGCATTGCGCTGAAGTCGGCCTACCAGGTTTGTCTTTTGACTTCAGTGGTTGTTCATTTCGACGTTGAATCAGTTGCTTGACGTTTCATCTCTTCAGGTCCTTCTCTATATGACCTATTATGACTCGGTGAATGCCGACCTTCGGGCGCGATTGAAGAGGCTGCCGCGGTCGAGAAAAATGTCCAAGAGGAAGAGCTCGCCCAAGAGTGGGCTCGTCTAGAGAAGGCCAAGGCCGACGCCAAGGCATCCCTGAAGACGCTGAGGCGGCCGAGGCTGAGGTCTCAAAGAGGGTGGCTGAAGCAAATTCTCTCCACCAGGAGGTGAAGGAGGCGGCCAAAAGGAGAGAAGGTCAGCTGGAGGAGGCCTTTTTGGAGGTCTTCGAATCGGAGGCTGAGTTCAAGGCCATTTGGGCTACCATGGTGGTGAACCAGGTCGAGGACAACCAAGATCTAGAAACTGATGCGGAGATGAGGGTCAATTTGGAGAAAGTCTTGGCGTACTCTCCGCAGAAGGAGTTTCGCTGTGACCCCATGGTTGGTTCAGCTGACGCCATCAACGTCGATCGCTCCCGCTCTTCTGGTGGGAAGGGTTTCATGAGGCGTCCTGAGGACAAGTGTAATGAGGCTTCTCAGTCGGAGTCATCGGCGGCCGAGGATGATGAAGCCGAGCAGTAGGATCTACCTAGATCATTCAAGTGAGCCTCTCACTAAATATGAACATGATAATGTGTTGGCATGCTCGTTCTCTATGTGTTTTCTGTGGTCATTTTTCAGCAGATGCACACCTGGTAATGGGCAGGATTTTGTGTTTCATGGGAGATCCACTGGAGCTCGGTGAGTTATCTAGGACATGGTAGTGGGTTTGGCCGTCCTGGCCTCTTCGTGCTATCAAGTTGTTTTCATCATATGGTGCATGGCAATGTGTAGGTCACCCCTCTATCATGTAAGAGTATCCTACCAATCACAGCTGTAGCTTTTGATTTTTTTCCCTGTAATTGGGTTGTCCTTGTAATTTGTAATATTAAAGGCATCTTTGCCTCATCTTAATGGAAAAGTTCTCCCTCTCTTCATCAATTTCAGCATGAATTCTATCGAGCTTGTTTTATTTCGTCGTTGAAGTGTTTGTTTAAGTAGAAGTCAGACCAAGGTGTTTGCTTTTAAAGTGAGCTTGGGATAGTATGACTGCCCCCATTTAAACAAACATTTGCAATCTTCGTCCAAAATTGGACAAGTTTGCTTTCGTCCAAGTTGACGAAGGGGTGGGTTATTTCCCGAATTTGCCCCCGGGGTGGGATATTTTAATTGAGTTAACTTGTGAATTTTTGCAAACAGGGATGTCTGTTTTGTTATTATTTAATTTTTGCTCAACCCTTTTTCAAGTAGTTCGTGTGTTTTCCCCCGTGGTGGGGTCTTACTTTTGTAGTGGTCTCATGGTAGGGCTTCGTTGCGTGCTGTTCGTGAATTGACAAGCTGAGAGTATAAATTTTTGGAATGAACTTTTTATTCTTGACTGTTAGGGGTGCCGACCCCGACGTAACTCCAAGATGAGCTCCTCATATGCGAAAGGAAGAGATATGAGGCTTTTTTCCCTACCCCTTGGACAGGAGATAGAATGAGCCACATACAACTCATATATGGAATCTAAGTAAGTTGTTGATGTTCCATGTTCTAAGAATCTGGCATCAATCCATTGCTTTGAGGTGGTACGTTTTGGAACCCACGACTTCAGAAATCTTGTAGGGGCCTTCCCAATTTGGTTTAAGCTTTCCATCTTCATTCAGTCTTGAGAAGGACTCCATTTTTTGAAGCATGAGGTCTCCTACACGGAGTCTCCTGATCTTGACCCGACGATTGAATGCACGGGTCATCTTTAGCTTGTTTACCTCTTCTCGCAGGAGGGCGTCGCCTCTGACTTCGGGTAGTAGGTGTAGTTGGTATCTGAGCCTTTCAAAATTCTTTTATCCGTCGAAGTGTTCTACTTCTTGGACTCCTTTTCATTATCTTGATTGGTAGAACCGTCTCCGAGCCATAAACCAAGTTGAATGGGGTTTCTCTTGTGATGGCTTTTTCCGTGGCTCTCGTGGCTTAGAGCACCTCGATCACTTTTTCTGCCCACAATCCTTTGACTCCATCTAGCTTTTTCTTGTTTCCCGTTACCAAGATTTTGTTGCTGGATTCTACTTGGCAGTTAGTCTGAAGTCGTGCTACTGTTGTGAAACTGGCTTCACTCTGTTTTCTTCTAACCAGTCGGTTAGCTTTGGAGTGTTGAACAACCTTTCATTGTCAAAAATGATCTTCTAGGGTGCCCAAAACCGTGTGAGGATGTTTTCTAAGATGAACTTCCTCACGTTGGTGATCGTAGTACTTCTCACCACCCGAGCCTCCACCCACTTTGTAAAGTAGTCGACATCTACTATGACAAACTTCACCTGACCGATGGCTGGGGGGAAGGGTCCCAAGATGTCCATGCCCTACTGATGGAAGGGCAGGGGAGCCAAGATGGGAGTGAGCTCGACGGCAGGGAGCCGGGGTATAGAAGTGAAGTACTGGCACTTTTCACATTTCTTCACCATTTCCACCGCATCTCTTTGGATGGTACGCTAGTCTGTGTGCGATCATACTGGCTCCCTGATGAGATCCGCACGTGCCATTGTGTGTTTCTTGTAAGATCTTATCCCCTTGGCTGCGGGATATGCACTTCAAGAGGGGGTGAGTGAAGCTTTTCTAGTAAAGTGTTCCATTCTCGAGGACAAACCATTTGGCCTTGTTCTTCATTTTTTGTGCTTCTTTCACGTCTTCATGGAGAACTTCATCTCGTAAGTATGAGATGATAGGTCCATCCAACCATCTGATTAGTCTAGCACATCGATGGCTACCTCTTCTCCGATGCTATGCTTCTCAATTTTTTCCCAGAAGATATTCTGCTGTAGGCCTTCGACGAACGAACTACCAATCGAGCTAGAGCTTCGGCGTGACAGTTTTCTAACCTGGGGACATACCTCACAGCTACTTCTTCGAGGTCGTTTATTGCCTCTTTGACCTTTGCGAGGTAGGCTTTCATTCCCTCTCCTCTAGCTTCGTTGCTCTCGTTAACTGGAGAAACCACCAGCTGTGAGTCCATTTGGACTTGTATTTTCCGAGCAACTGTTGCGTGGGCGAGAGTTAGGCCGGTGAGAAGTGCTTCGTATTCGACTTCATTATTGGAGGCTTGAAATTTGAACCTTATTGCATATTCAAACACATCTCCCTCGAGGGAGGAAATTACTACTCTTGCTCCACTGTCGTCCTTGTAGGATGATCTGTCGACGCTTACGAACCAGTGATTGACCCAAGCCTTCGGGACCTGATCCGAAGGTGTCAGCTTGGCGACAAAGTCTGCCAAGGCTTGGCTTTTGATCGCCCTTCATGGTTCGTAAACAATATTATAGCTGGTTAGTTCATGAGCCCATATCTGGACCCTCCATGCGGACACCAACCAGCCGAGCATCTTTTTCAAAGGTTGGTTGGTGAGGACTACGATTTGGTGTTATTGGAAGTACGGCCTCAACTTTGTTGAGCTGATGAGGACTACGAGGGCGCATTTCTCAGGGGTCATGTACCTGAATTCTGCCCCACTCAGGGCATGGCTGGTGAAGTATACCGGTTCTTGTACCTTGTCACTTTCTCTGACCAGCACGGAGGCGATAGCTTTTTCTGATACAGCAAGGTAGAGGAACAAGCATTCTCTTGCTTTTGGGATGGAGATCCGAGGTAGATTGCCGAGGTAGGACTTCCACTTTTCAAAAGCCTCCTGGGCATCCTGCCCCCATTCGAACTTGGTTCCTTTCCTTAGTGTTTTAAAGAAAGGAGCGCACTTGTCTGCTGACTTGGATACGAAGCGGTTCAGGGAGGCAATGCATCCAGTGAGCTTCTGGACATCCCGAACTCATCTCGAGGGCTCCATTTCTTAGACTGCTTGCACTTTTTTGGGGTTAGCATTGATTCCCCTCTCGCTTACCATAAATCCGAGGAATTTTCTGCCACACACCCCAAACATGTAGTTGCTGGGATTTAACTTCATCTGATTTCTTCTGAGGGTTTTGAATGTCTCCCTTAGGTTGTCCACATGATTGGACGACTTGACGCTCTTCGTGATCAGATTGTTAACGTAGGCCTCTAAGTTCTTGCCGATCTGGTTTTTGAAGACTTTTTGTACCAGTCATTGGAACGTAGCTCCCGCATTCTTTATGTCGAAGGACATCATCTTGTAGGAGAATACTCCTTCATTAGTAACAAAGGATTTAGAGCTTTGATATTTCTTGCTCATGAAGACCTGGTGGTATCCCAAGAAGAAGTCCATGAAGCTGAGCAACTCGTGGCCGCTCGTTTAATCGACTAGCCTGTCTATCCGTGGAAGAGGAAAATGATCCTTCGGGCATGCCTTGTTAAGGTCGGTGTAATCTATGCACATCCACCATGCTCCGCTTTCCTTTTTAACCATTACCATGTTCGCAAGCCATTTCGGATTTTTACACTCCTTGATGAAACCAGCTTCCAAGAGTTTTTGTACTTCTTTAGCGGCAGCTTTACTCCGCTCTTCCCCGAGGTGCCTCTTCTTTTGTTTTACTAAATTTAATATTGAATTAATTCTGAGGTTATGCTCCATGAGCTCCCTGCTAATTCCTAACATCTCGTCAGGTCCGAATGCGAACAGGTCTTGATATTCCCGAAGGATTTTGGAAATTCCGGTCACAGTGTTCTCGTCGAGGTCGTCACCAAGATACGTGAAGTGCTTGGGCCAAGAAGGGTCCAAGATAACCTCTACTTTGCCCCCGAGGGTTTGGCTCTCTCCCGTTCCTCAATTCTGGCATCAAGTAGTTCGAACGAAGGGGTATCCATCATCAGGCACTGAAAGTCTTTTCCCTTGTCCTTTGACTTGATTTTTGGAGGGGCCATAGTTTCGTGGACAATGGTGTTGTCCCTTTTTCTCTTCTTTGACTCTACCCAGACTGGTTGAGGGGACTTCTTTTCTTTCGAGGGTGCCTTTACTGAGACATTGGACGTAGCAAGATCGAGCTGTTTTTTGATCTCCTTACACTTTACCTACTTCACCGTCGTCTTGGTGAAACTTCATCGTTAGTAGTACCATGCTGATGTGTGCATTGATCTTATTGAGGGTTGGTCTTCCCAGAAGTACGTTGTACGCCAGGGGTACCTCGACGACCAAAAACTCGAAGACAATGTGCCTTGCTTCATTCTTTGCTCCTATTCTTAGCGGCAACTGTATGCTTCCTACTAGGATGACTTGGTTTCCTCCAAAGTCTATCATGGGGTGGCTGATAGGTGTGACCTTCTCGGCAGAATAGCCGAGATCTTTGAGACATCCGTAGGTGATGACGTCCACTGAGCTTTCGGTATCTACGAGTACCCTTTTTACAAGAGTACTTGTAATTTTCATGTCTATGACTAGTGGGTCATCGTGGGAATATTGTAGTGGGCGAGCATCAGATTCATTGAAGTAGATGGGTTTCCCAAACTTGAGGACTTCCTCAACCAACAGGATTTGGTTGAGGGACCTGAGATGAGCTTGTCTCGCTTTGTTGGTGAGACCTCCTATAGCTGGACCACCCGAGATAACTGCGACCTCGTAAAATCTGAGGTCCCTGGTCCAATCGTACGGAGGCAGTGGCTACGTCCTTCAGGAAGGAGTCGATCTTTCCATCCTTGGCTAGGGCTTCAAGGTGACTTCCAAGTTCTTTGCAGTATCTCGTGCGGTGCCCGTTGGCTTTTTAGTAATGGCAGAAGAAGTAGCTTTTGTTGTTTTCCTTCATGGGGGTTGGGTCGGGAAGCATTTTGGGGTCTATTTTTGCCAGGACCTTGACTTGATTGTAATTCGGGATCTTATTTACCACTGGGCTCTCGGGAGCCTTCTTATCAAACTGTCTTTTAGCCTCGGCTTTTCCCCCTTTGGCTTGATTCTCTCCGCCCTTCTTGAACTTTGGCTTCTCGACGTTCAAAGTCTCTGCCCTTCTTTTCTCGTGCTTTCCATGCCGAGTACCTCGGACTTCTCTAAACTTGTCAACCTGGTAATTGATTCTCACCATGTCTCTTCCCAATCTCTCCCAGGCGGTGAAGACTTTGGCCGAATAAGCTCGGACATATGCTAAAGTCAGCTTTGGGCCTTGGAGTTTCATGTGCTCAAAGTCTTGAAGGATCTCACTATCTTGGATGATGCCTTTGATGTAAGCGGTTCAAGCGATGATAGGATCAAACTTGGTCATTTCCAGGCATTCATCGTTGAACCTCTTGTCATAATCTTTCATGAATTCATTTTTTCCTTGTGTGATGATGAACAGGTCTTCAGAGCATTTCTCCGTTTTTTTTCGCAGGTCATGAAGTTTTCCATGAATATCTCACAGAGTTCTTCGTAGCTGTGTACGCTATTACGCGGCAGGTGGTTCATCCACTTCAGTTCTTGACCATCCAACGTTCCAACGAAGTGACGGTACATGGTGGCGTCATTTCCAATATGGGTCATCATGGCTGCGTCGTAAGCCAGGATGTGCTCCTTTGGGGACGTAGTACCATTGTACTTCTTGATTTTCCCTATTCTCGTGTTGAGGCTAATAGGGTATTCCATGATCTCCTCACTGAAGGGTACCCGCATGTTTAGATCCGAAGTATCTCCCAAGTCGGAGTACTTTCTAGAGTGCTCGTGATTGCCCCCTAGGGATCTGTCGTACTTCTCCTTTTCTGCTCTTCTTTTTCATTTTTGGCCTTTGTGAACCTTAGGAATTGCCTAAAGTCGTTCATCTTATCTTTGTGAGCTTTTATGGCCTTCTCCCTCCGAATCCTATCAAGCTTGTATCTTAGGTTGAAGTCGGCCTTTCCCGAGCTTCCAGCAGACCGATTACTTTTGTGGCTTGAGTTCCCTTAGAGCGCAAATCAGATGAGCCTGATTAGCTAAACTGGAAAGGGTGAGACTTAAGAACTCACGTGGACTTCGAAGTATCGCGCCTTTTAGGGTCAGGAATGTTGCCCGAAGTGGGTTTTTCAGCTTCGTCTTGTTTTTTGTTCCCTCGTATGGTATCCCATAGGATTATGCACATCTTTTGCATATACCCTAGGATGTTGTCTTGAAATGCTGCGAGCTCTTCCAGGGTCATCGGTCTCGGGGGAGGGGGGTTCCCCCTCGACGAACTAGGAGAGGCTGAATCATGGTAAGACATGTCCTGAATTGGCGAAGGTGTTTGGATGTGTTTGCTATTCCTTAATCTCATGCAACTTTTGACTAACCACTCCCCACAGATGGCGCCAAATGTTTCGTGGTTTTTTTTTTATCGGGGGTCAAAGTGGTCCCTTGAAACTCAAAAGGTCGAAGTGTCTCTGGTTGCTTGAGGGGAAAGGGTATCCGAGTTCTCTCCCGTAGATCTGAGGTGACCTGCAAAAGAGAAAATGTGAACTGCCCCTGGTGAGGTCCAGGGATCGTTCCTCCTATGCCTAAGTCAGTTCGAGATAACTAATGAAATGATCGGCCACGTGAGAGGCCGAGGGGCAGATAGAAAGCAAAGTAAGGCAGTTCAGACTCAGGCACGTGAGGAATAAATGCTGAGAGAGAAGTGTAATGAATGCATAATTAATGAGAGAATATTTTGTGTGTGTACCTTTTTGCAATGTGTGTAGGTCCTTTTATAGGGTCTTTGATCCTCCAAACCCTAGCTAGGGTTTGGAAACTTTACGGGGAGTGACGGCGGTCAATAGGGTAGGCTAGCTCTTAGGCCCTAGCATGCCCTAGCGCCTCATTCCTTTAGCGTAAATGTCCATACATGCCGAGCAAATAAGGAAAGGGCCTTTGAAACTCCTTTCCCTCTCCGTGGAGGGTCATGGTCCTCCTTGGGAAGGGTCAGCGCTTCTTGCTGATGCCCGGTGAGCCGCAAATTGACAAAAATGCCCCTTGGATGGGCTGTAGTCAACAGTCAACATGACCTTGGGGAAACGGGCCCAAACAGGATAAATGTTACCGAATGGGCAACCAAAGTCCAAATATAATAAAATAAAACAATAATGTACACACATGAGTCTTTTAATCCTAAAAAGTAATATTGAGATTATTACTATTTAGAATTATACGACTTAACAAAATAAAGAATAAAAAGAAGTATAATAAAAGAAAGAGGGAAAAGGGAAAAAAGGAATGAAAAAGCAGAAAATAAAGGAAATGAAAATAATAAAAAATGACAAATGTCAAAAACAAAGGAAGGCATAATGTACAAAAATGAAAATAAAATTCAATATTTTGCAACAAAATATAAATAATAAATAGAAAATAAATAGAATGTATGTATACATATATGTACATAAAGAATATAAAGGCATTTTATTTACGGAAATAACATTGAATTGTTATTACCCTAAAATCATGACATAAAATAAAAAGCAAATATATGCGCATGAAAGTAAAAAGAAAAATAAAATGTCAGTAAAAAATTAAAGAAAATAATATTGAAATTATTATTTTTTCCAATTTTGTGACGTAAAGAAAATAAAAAAAGAATAAAAAAATAAAATTAGAAACCCCCCACAAGGTGATCCTTGGGAGGGGATGGAGCCCACCTTAGGTCGGGTTTTTTGTTGGAATTTCTAACACGCAAAATTTTGTATTTTTGGATGTATATTTTGTGGCTTTTTGGTGGGCTTTTGTAGGATTTTTTGTAATATGAAAAATGGAGAAAATATGTGAACGAAATGATAAAACTTTAACGAGAATAAGTTTCTGGTTGCTGGATGTATTACAGAGTTTAGGTTATGTATTCATGTTATGCCGTAAGCTAATTGCATGGGTTTATATAGGATCGCAAAATTTAATGCACTACGGCCTAGCGAATATGAAGAAATTTGTTGGGAAATGGAGCGAACAAATCCAAAATCGTTGAGAGGCTAGCGAATATGATGTTATTCGCTGGAAACTCAACCGTGTGCCTGGTTTGAAACGGTCAGGAAAGCTCAACGGACAACGATTGAGGGGAAAATTCGCTCCAATGCCCAACGAATATGATGATATCACTGGACATCAAAAATTTTTCCAATAGTTGCTGGGAGTCCAGCGAATAAAGGCATATTCGCTGACGTTTGAACTTTCTTGCGCGTTAAGCTTTGGCTTTCCTTAGCGGGCGAGGTTAAGGGAAAGATCTAGAAGTCTCTAGAGTAAGGTGAAATGAAAATTTTCCCCTGGACTTCATTTGACCTCAATTTTTATTAATTCGAATGCTAAAATATCCAAGGAAGGTTTCCAAAGCTAGTTATCATCATAGGGTCATAAGGGCAACACTATTTTAGTGTCAACAAAAGCCCCCAATTTGACCAAGGCACAGAGTGGCAAAGGTTAAAGTATCTAGTTTTGCTTAAGTGTCAAGTGCACTAAGCTTACCGAATGGGTAGCTGAAATTGCATATTTAAGGGTACAGTACCTCATCCTTTGTAGAGGATAGTTTCGTTGACTTTGGTCAACAATTACGGTATATCGGCTTTTAATGACATCCTGGGTCAAGGTTAAAGTTTGAGAATGAGTTTATCGACATACTAGGGTCGAAGGAATATTTGCGTTTAGAAGTTTATCGACGTCCTAGGGTCGAAAATGATATTTGAAGGATTTTATCGACAACCTGGGGTCAAGAATAATATTCGGAGGAGCTTATCGACATCCTGGGGTCGAAAATGATTTTTAGTGGAATATAGAGGTTTCTATTGACTTTCCGCATCAAAACAATATGAATTTGTATGTTTATTGACTACCCGAGTCAGAAAGATATGTATTTTGGTATTTATTGACTACCCGAGTTAGAAAGATATGTATTTGGGTATTTATTGACTACCGGAGTCATAATGAATTTCTTCTAGATATTTCATTGACCGTTTGGGTCAAAATGCTTTTTTTTTTTCCCATCTTTTATCGACTAATTGAGCCAAAAAAGAAATTGTTATTTAGATTTAAACGACCATTTGGGTAAGATTTTTTGTTCGGAGTGTACGTGTTTGAACACTGCTGGGCTTGATTTACCCGCGTATGTATCACAACGGTTGAGCATTTTGAAATATATATAACAAATAGATGGGCGGCAAAATGAAAGTTTTTGAGTGGAGCTAGGCTGGCCAGCGAAAATGTCCTTATTTGCCAAAGGCGCAGCGAATATAGGCATAATCGCTGGGAGCCCAGTGAATATCCTGATATTCACTGGGGCCTGATTTAAGCCAGGAGGTAGAACGTCCCCCCAGACTTCAGTTCGTCATTGCCGTGTTCGTTTTCTTCGATTTCTCTCTCAATTTCTCACCTTTCTTGCTCAAATCTTCTCACCCATTAATCCTACGCTTAATCTCTTGATTACCTAGCTCGAATCTACCACTTATCCTTCTTTTCTTTTCTTTTTTTTTTTTAATAAATTCGGTCACTTGTAGTGATAGATTGTTAGGGAGTGAAAACGAAGAAATGGTTCGATTTCCTCGTATTTTTCATTATGATGATGGTCCTAGTCGTCCCTAATGGTGGGGATGATGAGGAGGAGGCTCGAGTGGAGCCGATGCACTATTTATTTCGGGGTCGACCCGCGGGTGCCCCAGAGATGGTCGGGGAGGAGCTACTAGCCAAGGATTTGTTCATCTGACATGAATGGAACTCGAAGCAGGATTGGAATCCCTCGGTGCTCCTATACGATGCCAACGATCACCTATCCTACCATGCGAGGCATGTGGCGGTAAGCTCCGAATCCTTTCTCTTCGTATTTGAGAATTTTATGAACTTGTGATGAATCATCGTTGGTATATGGATACGTGATGCACTTGGGATATTGTGTAGGATGTATATGTGATGTACGTATATGGTTTGTTGATGAATGGGTGTAGATATGTTCGAATTTTGCAAATGCATGTTGTTTTGAGTCACGCACGCCAAGTGTTCGACGAAATGCCCCTTAGCGTTTTCGTCGATTTCTTGCTAGAAAATGCACTTGTTATGACTTGGTTAATTTTCGTATTTCTAGAAAATGTTAAAGTGAACCGTTTACTTCACCTTTCATAACTTTAGAACTGATCTCATGTTATTCATGTATTGTTCGATAAAAGGCCGAATTGCTCACCGTAGTTATGCATAGGTCCACTTTCATGTTGCCTATGATAGTTTGCATTTATGTTTTGAGCTATTTTTGTTGATTTTATTGCGTTTGTAATCTTCTTGTAGGAGGAGATGACAAACCTTAGGGGTTACGGTGGTCTTGTTGAGGTCATTGCCATGTATTGCTACTTAGTTAGGTCACACGGCGACGACTTTTCATCCGATTTGAGGAGACCGGGCTTGGCCCTTTGTTTAGTACACTTCACGGCTGTGAGTACGTGAACTTAATGATCGTGCGAGCTCTCGTAAAGTGTTTCTGGGACATGATCAACACTTTCCACCTTCCTATGGGTGAGATGATGATCACGCCGTTCGAGTTCATGTTGATCCGCGGCGTTGGTTTCACCGGTGAACCGGTCCCTTTCGATAGTTCTTTCTATCGTGAGTAGGAGACACTGATGGCCATATTTAGAGCGGACTTTGTGGGACTCTCGACTCCTCATTGTGGAGCTGATCCTATTCCATTTGTAAGGCCGTTCTTACAGACCATCTTGAGGATCTGACTTTGGATCAGATGGTACGACTCTTTCTCGCCTATCTCTTGGCCTGCACCTTGTTCGCGGACAAGGGTAGCCATCTCTACTTCTTTTACCTTCCAGCTCTTGAGGACACCGGGAGGATTTGTGACAACAATTGGGGCGCTTCTGGCTATGCGACCCTAGTGAAGTACTTGACGCAGGGGTGCAGTCAAGTGCAGCATATCCTTCTAGGTTGTTTTTGAAAGGTGATCGAGGTAATGCCTCTTTCTTTGCCATCCATTGCCTTATGTTTGCTTTTTCATTTGAATGTCTAACTCTTTCCTTTTGCAGATATGGTTCTATGAGTACTTTTTCTTTTTCGAGCCACGGTGTGACGAGCCTCAGGCCTTTTCGATCGTGGATCGTTGGTCGACGACTTATAGTGGTCCTGCTGGAGAGATTCCTCTCCCAAAGTAGTGGCAGATGCTGAACAAATTTGCCACTTCAGGTATACATGG